>BMAC01001756.1:16637-48339 GCA_014905375.1 Phtheirospermum japonicum
GAATCTAAGCATCTTTTGGGTTTGCTCTTTTATGGGATTTTGAAAGTGCATCCTCCGGTCATCCAATTCGCCCCGACTCGCCGAAACTCACCCAAACTCGCGAGTGAGGTTGCATCTTTTCGAACCCGTATACTTCTGGATGCATTTTATCAAACCGTTTAATTTGATATAATATACATTAAAAATAGATGCAAAACCAAAAACTTATTAAATTTCGACAATCAAAAATGTTCACGTGAGTTTTGATAAAATGCATCTTAAAGTATACGGGTTCGTAAAAATTCAACCTCACTCGCAAGTTTTGGTGAGTTGGATGCATTGAATTACAAAAAAGAAAACAACGTTGGGATGCAAACCCAAAAAACGTTTCCAATTTTCTTCCCTATATATATATATATATATATTGATGAATTGAAGCTAATCTTATTGGATGGGGCATGGCAGAATGGATACTTCATGATCAGAAGGGGAACGAATGAGTGCGGTATTGAAGAAGAAGTAGTTGCAGGGTTACCTTCTTCCAAAAACTTAATCCTCCTCGAGGATGGTCATGTCGATGATGATGATACTGCTGCCATGGCCTCCTCACTCTGAGGCTAGCTAGCTGATCAAAAGAACATTTTCACCACTAATTATATATGCTATAAAGCATTAATGATAAAATGTTGTGTTTCTTATGGTGGTATAATTTCTCCACGCCAAACTACCACTGGCTTAATAAGTGAGTGTTCATTGGTATGTAGGTTCTGTACTTGGAGATTTAAAGGACTTACTATTAATTCTTGGCCTTTTATTTTTGGGAAGTTTCTTTTAAGTAACCGAGGAAATATATTAGCTTTTTAATTATTAAATCTTTCTAATTTTAATTTCAGTTTTGATTAACCGAATTGAAGCATAAATTCAATTATAATATTTATAATATGACAATTATATATATATATATATATATATATATATATATATATATATATATATATATTAATCATATATATATTTAATTATATATATATCATAAACACACATATATATATTAACATATTAATCAACATTAATATATATAATATATATATGTATATCATACTTTGCATGCATGCACCTCATACTAACTATATACATATATCATAAACATACATATATAATATCTATATATTATGCATGCATATATATGTATATATATTACACTACAGCAAACACATATATATATTATATATTTACAGCACACACATATGTACATTACAAACACATCACACACATGTATGTACATTTCAAACGCAGAACACACATGTATATCGTATATATATATCCATATACTAACATCCATTTTACATCACGTTTCGGCAACTGGATCGGCGCGGCGGCAGGACGTTGGCGACGGCTTGGCAAACTCTGGGGTGGGGCCGGCTGCACGTCAGGTGTGCTTGTGTCGGAACGGCGGCAGGAAAAACAGCGGCAAGCGCTCCGGCGGCGAAGTGGCTCGGCTGCGGCCTTCGGAACGGGACGGTCCGGCAGCGTTCGGAATGACAGCAGCAAGACGCGGCGGTGTCGAGGAAACTCCGGCGACGAGGCGCGGTTTCTCGGCTGTGGCAAGGAGGTGCTAGACCTCTCGGCACTGACAGCTGCTTCACGAGCAGCAAGCTATGACGGCAACAGTCGGAACGGCACGGCGGAGGCGGGTGCGATGCGAAGCAGGCTGTCACGTTCACGGCAACGGCGACAGCGGCGGTCCGGCGGCGTTCGGAACGACGGTGGCTGCGGCAACGGCGTGACGTCGGCGATCCGGCGAATTGGTGTCACACACCGTATAACCCGACCTTCTCGCGACGAAGCGCTAGATACGTCGAGAGCTCGAGAACGACGGAGAAAAGGAATCCGAGAACCGAACGTTTCGGTGGCGTCGGCCGACGGCAAGCGACGGCTTGGCAGGAGGAGGACGGCTGAGTGGAATAGGGTTTTCGAAACCGTGTTTTATTTTTTAAAATTGTTCTTCCGTCTGTTTCTTCTTCAAAACCCTTCTTCTTATTAAGGTTTTTTTTTTTTTTAATAAATACAAGCCCAACTCAGATGGGCTCTGGATGGGCTGGCCCAAGTGAAATAAAAACAAAACCTTTAAATAATTTATTTAAAGTACAAGCCCAATTCTAAATGGGCTCAATTAAGGATGGCCCAATTAAAAATAAAAACCAAGTCCATTTGATTTAAAACAATACCGGCCCATTTACATTAAAGGGCCCATTGGGCCGACCCGATATTAAATCAAAGACCCCATTGGAATTAAATCATTTCTCACAAACGATAACTCCGAAAAATATAACAATTACATTTTTGCGTCCAGAATAATTTTCTCGTATTTTTCTCAATTCATAATCACAATTACGAACCTTAGATTCAATCATATTGATATCTAACTATGCTAAAATTAACAATTAATTTCTAGCTATCGTTTTCAATAATCAGGAAACACGTGGTGTGACCCTCAATGGTTCAGGTGTAAGCTAGCCGTGGGTTCACAACACATTGTGATTCGAACAACACATTGTTCTTATATGAACTCGTCCCTTAGAGTCTCTGATTAAATAAAACTCATTTTACTTAATCACTGGTCAAACCAGAACCCAACGAATTATGAGAGGCGCCTAGCAACAACGCATCATAATTCCCTAGATACAAATGAAGTGCCTGCAAGAACCTTGTGATATAGCTTATATGTACAGTACGATCCCTTCGCGATCTATGTCCCGATTGAACAAGAGGTATTGGTTCATCGAGACCTCTTTCTAGTTCAATAACTGTGTGTACGTTCTAGATTCAAGATAATCCGTTCGTGTGTGACTTAGAGAAACACATTTCTCTAAACACCCCACTATCAGCTCTGGCCAGAGACTCCGAGGATTTATCAACCATCAGAACACACAGGACATCCATGACTTATCATGCGTCCGAATCCCCTACTACCATGCACAGACTTCCCACTAGATTCCCGACTATGTGAACGTTGCCCCTTTTGATTGGCCTCCAAAGAGACACAGAGACAGGTCACAACATAGCCTGTCCTCTAGTGAAGTCACGGTGAGGTCCGAGTCTTAAGGATTAATGTTGTACGCTATACCATAGAAATCATCTACTCGATGAGTGGGAACCACTTAGAGATTTCTAGGTGAGGGAGTTCAGTGAACTCATCTTATGAGCACCTACTTATGTATGTCGATGTCCAGACACCGTGACCGATGAGATGCGGTCCACATACACTAAGTACTAGTCTTAATGGGAAAGGCCTGTATCCTCATTATGGCGTAACCCTTTGACTAGGAACAAGTTCGACGAGTTACATTACGTGCTGGATTATCTCACGGTTCTGCTAGACCAATCCACCGTAATAAAGTAACTTCATCAGGACCATACCTATGCAACAAGCATGGGATAAAAGATATGGAATGCCAATAAGTATAAAAGATATTATTACGAATAAAAACCGATTGTATTACAAGAGAATGGTCAGACCACAGCCACAAGTTGGCTTGTTGGTCACCTTATTCTAACAGTTTCGACCCAAAATATGACCAACATCAAGAACAACGCCTGGAACTTTGAACACTCTTTGGATCTGCACACAAAAACACGTTAGAAAGGACCACCGGTGATTTTCCGGTGGAAACCTCTCCGATGCCTAAGTCAGTAAAGCATATGAGGTTTCTCTTAGTGAGCAAAGAAGGAATACACAAAGAATGACATACCCCTCTCAGCCTTGGGGCTGAGATATTTTTAGTTTCTCCTAGTGGGGACCCCAGTCGGGATCTCAGGAGCACATGCCGCGAATCACGAGCCATTGCGTAACCAATTCTGACAAGTGGTCCCACTTGTCTCTTTGCTGGGAATCTGAAAAATAGGTCTTCCCCGTTCCAGGTCTTCCTCTATACCATCCCAATATAAATATCGGGCTCGACTCTAATCAGGTCTTCCCTGTTTCAGGTCTTTCTCATTCTATATCACCTCGGTATCAGCATCAGGTTCAACTCTTGCCCCAAGGTTTTCTGGCAGAGCACTTTCGTCAGTTCAGTATGATCCCCGGGCTGTAGTGATCTCTCTTTAAAATGGTCAGGTCATGAGAAATCCCGAGTTGTGACCATCTGTTCCTGATGTCCTGTTTTCCCAAGAGGCCTAACCAGACCTTCCTTTGAGAGCGAGCTGTTCTCACCATATCTCTTTTTACTTCAATTATCTCTTAATCAGGTCTAACCCAATTGAAGTTTGACCTCTATATTGCCATATCAGTAATAATATTAAGGACCACCATCCTTGAAAACAAAAAAGGACCCCCTAAAAAAATAAAATTATAATAAGGGGGAATAAAAAAGAGAAGAAAAGAAAAATAAAAAAGAAGGATGGTGGATAGTGTTAATTAATTGCCTACGCGCTAATGAAGTCTTGTGTTTTATTTTTTATTTTCTTGAGCCTAATATTTAAGGGGCAAAGAGTTGTGTAATTGTAAGAAGCACATTATGAGCTTCAATTGTGATTAAGTGGTTTGAGTTTCAAGTCGTTTTTAGAGTTTCGAGTTGGAAAATAGCCTAAGTATAAAGGCTACGTTATGAGTGTTTAGTGAGGTTTTTTTTATTTTTGAACGAGGTGAAACACTTTGCTTCATGATTAGATTAGGTTGAGTGAGTGATTTAGCCACACGACTTATATATTCAATACCCGTCCAAAAAGCCTTACATTACAACCCGAAAAGACCATTTCCAATTTTTAGTTTTGACATCACACTTAATTTGCGATTGAAAAGAGATTGAATTTCCGTGCTTATTTATTGTACTCGTATTTGTATGATTTGAGTGTATACACGTCCCATGCAGCAATGCTTGAGTGCTTTGAGCGTACACCCTATATATATTTCCCTTTTGAGAGGATGCATGATTTTGTTTTTGGAGCGATAATGTAATAAGGGTGGAGTGTTTGATGTTGCGTGACTTGTATCTATATTTTCAAAAATTATCTACGTAGCAACGCACGACTCATTGCTTGAACTTATTTTCTTTCTATTTATACTTTGAAATTAACGCCTGTTCGAGGACGAACAAACAAATAAAGCGTGGGTTAGTTGATTAACACGTAATTGTGGTTATTTTTAGTAGTATTTTAGTTTACTTTTACTACTTTTTTTTGGTATAAGTTGAACAAATTAAGCTTAAATTCGTATATTTACACTTCCAGCTTATTTTACCATGTTTGATCTAAATTGATGCAAAATAAGTGATTATTTGATATTTTTCACTTTACAGCTAAATAACCGGAAGATTCAGCGCGTATTAGATAAAGTAAAAGGATCGAGAGATTAAGATCGAGTTTTCTGGCGAAAAGTAGCAAGATTTTGGAGTTAAGGGTTTGTCCTAACTGTTACTATAACCGTTAGTCTTAACCGTTACCGCTAACCGTTAAGAAACCCTTAGCCGCGTTGAGGTTATAATCATTAAGGTGGACAAAGTTGTTAGTGGTTACAGCTAACAGTTACTATAACCGTTAGTTAAGAACATAGAGATAATAAAAAGGAGTTAACTGTTACTGCTAAGGGTTACTATAACAGTTAGCTGTAACCATTAACGGGGCCCAGATTCGGCAGAAACAAGCTTGCGGCCCAAGTTACGAAAATCTTATAAATACCACCCTCTAATCCGAATTCCAGCATGCTTGTAACCCTAAATACTTACCATAAACATAATCCTAGGGTTTGGAGTCGGATTAAAAACATCAAAATGCAGGGATCGACGAGGAAATCGAAGATTCGACAAAGATGAGTTCCAGAGCCCATTCAACGCCGTTCATCTGTTTCTCGACCGATCCGCAGCGTTTCTCTTCGGAATAGCCGAAGAACATTCAGTTTGCAGTAGTTAAACAAGTACTCTGAACCTCTTAATTAGTTTTCGTAGTTTTAAATCTTTAGGTTTCAAGTTTCGATAATAGTTAGTTTATGTTCGTATCGTTTGGATTCACTGAATGTATTTAGTTTATTAATCTCAGTTTATTTTCAGTTTTTCATGCTTATTATTAGATGGTTGATGTTTTGTCTAGTTGAAGTTCATTCATGCGTTGAATATTCATAGTTTTCATAGTTAACCGTTACAGTTAACCGTTAGTCAAACAGTTAGCAGTAACAGTTAGCTGTTAGAAATTATAATCGTTAGTAATTAAATTAGTTTGTTAATTTTCAGTTATTTTTAGTTATTGCAATTATGTTTGATACCTTAGTTAATATCAGTTTTTGAATTTCAGTTTCTTAGTTTAAAATTAGTAATTAGTTAATTAATAAGTTAAATAATTTAGTTTAGTTAATTAAAGTCTAGAATTTAATTTAGTTAATCTTTAGTTTTATTTTCAGTTGGTTAATTAGTTTAATTAATTTAGTTGATAATTTAGATAATTTAGGATAGTTAAATTAATTTTTAAAATTAAGTCTTGCTATTTAAATTCGTAGTTATTAATCAACATCAATCAAATCCCCCTATTTGTATAAGTTACTTCTTATTGAACAAACTATTCAAGATTCCGATTGTATGTTCCTCGAGAGACGACTCGAGTCAATTTTCCAACCTACGCGCGACCCCGTTCTCTTGCGGGCAAGCTATTGAACTTTTGACACATTTTTATAAGTAGGCACAAAAAGCTTGAATCACGTACCTTGCATACTTAACAAAAAATGGAATAACAAAGAAAGCTAAAAACACATAGAAACAACAATCAAATCAAAAGCCTTAATCAAGCCGAGTCGCAACGACGCCATTTTGTTTTAGTGTTTTTAGTGGATTTGAGAAATAAAGGTTCATTTGGCTTGGTATTATTGGAAATCGATTCAAATGTAAGATTCAATGTGTTTGTAGCTTGAAGAAGCAAAAGGAAAATGAAAATAAAGCAATTAACCTAACTAAACTACACTAGAAATTGAAATAACAAGTTGGTTGGATGCCTCGGTCGTATTCCTTCAATGAAAATGCAAGCAAAATCGAAAATTTAGCAAGAACAAGCAATGTTTCATCAAGTACAAGCATGCATGCTCAAGGTACAACCATGCTTGTATGAACGTAAAAACTTGAATATTACAATTTTCCTAAATTGAAAGCAAAAATAGATAAAGCAATGAAAATGGACGGGAAAGTTCAAAACTTTATGGAAGATAACAAGGAACAAAGCATAGATCTAGGATTTAGCATGAAACAAATCACAAAACATTAATTCAAAATAAAGCATGTGAAAAACTCAAAATCAAGATGATCCAAGAGCCGATCTATGATCTAGACGTGTCACTCATCTAGATTCCTGATCCAAATTTTTGTGCACCCCTTTTAAGATATTTAATTTAAAAACACATAAGTTTGCTCGCAAGAGTACGAGATACTTGTAGGGTGGTGAGTTTGACTCAAGTCAATTCTCTCGAGGAAACAACTGTTCGGTCTCTAGATGTTTTTCTCAATTCACGAACTATCATAAAATACATGTACATTGGGGGTTTTTGAAGATTTTGAATTGATCATTATAAACTAAAGCAATATTAAAACTAAGACTAATTAAACTAATTATTTTAAACTAGATTATGAACTACGAGCAATAATTAAACTACCAATAAAACGCAATGAAGATTTAAACCTAATTAACGAATCTAAGAACATGAATATAATAAACTATCACGAAGCAATTGTATCATAAGAATCTAAAACAGGAATATAAAGCATGAACTAATTCGCATGAATGAACTAGATTAATCGAATATCCAATATCCAAACATGAAATAATTAAACTAATTAAACTAGTTCTAGAATTAACTAAGAATTCAACTACGAAATCAACTAGTAAATTAATTACGAAATTAACTAAGAGTTTAGAAAACTTATTGTAATTACTGAAAGTGGTAAAAATCTCCATCTATTCCGGAGTTGAGGCAAAAATATCGAATTGAAGTGAATCTTGAGTCGTATGGACTTGAATCTTCAATCTCAAACTCCAACTTCATAACGGAGTGTGTAAATGTGTTGTTTCTGTGCTGGATAACCCTAGGAAGTCGTCTCTGCTCTTAGGTAGTCGTGTCTCTTTTTAAAAATCCGAAATATGAAGGGTATTTATGGATATAGCATGTCTTGACGCACAAGAAGCCCTAAAAATGCATTTCTTGGCAGCCACGTCGACGTCGCACCGACCGATGCATGCTGGAGCTTGGCATCGATGCTGCCTGTGTGCTCGCATCGACTAGGTGGGGGCGTCGACTGACGAGTTCTTGGATCGACGCAACAGCAAGTTGCGTCGACTTGGCGTAGACAAACGCACTCTTGGATCGACGCTTCAGAGAGTTGCATCAGCTTGGCATCGATAGAGTGTCGACCATCACGTGCAGGATCTGCGTCGACAGAGCCTCGATGTCACGTTGGGGAGTACGTCTCATTTTCTTTGATCTTTCTGCTACTCGTTCACCGAAAAGCCCGTTCTCCACTTTTGAACATCGAACTTCATCTATTTGCGCGCTAAACTCTTCCGGTTACTTAGCTGTAAGGTGAAAAACAATGAATAATTACCTATTCTCATCAATTATAATCAAAATACGGTAAAATAAGCTGAGAATATAAATATACGGAATTAAGCTTAAATCATCCAACTTATACCAAAAACAAATAGAAAAAGAACTAAAAAGCTAATAAAAATAAGGGCAAATCTATGCTAATCAACTACCCCACGCTTAATTGGTTTGTTCGTCCTCGAACAAACGATAAATTCAAAGTATAAGTATGAAAATAAAGTCATGCAAAGAGTCGTGTAATTGCTAATTACATAATTTTGAAAATATAGGTACAAATGACGCAACGTCTAACACTTCACCTCTATTACATCATCGCTTTAAAATCAAAATCATACATCCTCTCAAAAGGGAAATAAATATGTGCGTGTACGCTCAAAAGCACTCAATTATTGCTGCATGGGATGTGTATACGCTCAAATCATACAAATACATGCACAATAAACAAGCACGGAAAATTAATCTCTTTTCAATCGCAAATTAAGTGTGTTGTCAAAACTAAGAATCGGAAAAGGTCTTTACGGGTTGTAATGTAAGGCTCTGTGGACGGGTGTGGAATATATAAGCCGTGTGGCTAACTCACGATCTAACATGATCAATAACTCACCAAACTATTCTAATCACGAAGCAATGTGTTTCACCTCGTTCAAAAGAAAAACCTCACTAAACACTCATAAAGTAGCCTTCAACATAGGTTATTCCTCAACTCGAAACTCGTAAACCGACTGTAAGCCCAAACCACTTAAACACAATTGAAGCTTTTACTGTGCTTCTTATCACAACTCTTTTGCCTCTTAAACATTAGGCTTCATGCGAAAATAAACAATATAATAAACAATCCTTTATAAGCGCGTAGGCAATTACTCAACACGATTCAACAAGACTCACCATCCTTTCTTTTTTTTATTTTTTTTATTTTATCCCCCTTATTATAAATTTTATGGGGTATCTTTTTTTTGTTTTGTTTTTCTTTTTCTGATGGTGGTATTTTATTACAAAAATTTATAAAATTATAAATTCCTAATAAAAATTCCAAAACTCTAATAACCAATAAAAATATGAACTCCTACCCCACGCTTTTAATGGGTTGTAGGGGTTGACTCAAAAACACTCATGGTTATAGGCATGGATAATTTGTCTATGATTGGCTCATTCAGAATTTATAGTGGCTAAAATTGATGGATATGGCCGGAATAGGGTTTTATTTGTGCCTTAACATCATTTACAAAGTCAACTACACACAGCGGTTTTAAAGAGAAAACTCATTCAAGTACATGCAATGATGATAAACACTCAGGCTACTCACTGGCTTTTGCATGAATTTCTTTTTTGAATTGATGTTGCTTTTAAGGTTTTGTGAAATCAATTGCATCCAAGTACCATTTTACAGTATATAAAGAATAATAAAATTTTTGAAATTTTATGCACTTATACACGCTCAAAAGACAAGAACCTCAAATCATACATAGTCAACTTTGACAGGCAAGCCATACAAACACAATTAAGCACAGAAATAGAAATTAATCACGTTTAAGAATTTAATTATTACAGGACAAATAAAAATTACACAAATAAGCAATAAAAATCACACTCGACCACCCCCCTCTCTAAAAATCCCGGCAATCTCCTGATTGCCACAAATACATCAAAAATCAAAAAGAAGAAGGTAAAGAAAACATCACTGAGAAGGTCGAGCCGCTACTCGTTGATTTGTGCAATTTGTCGGTGCTCCACCGTACATGATATAAGATGTCCTAAAAAATGAAACAAACAAAAACAAAGAAAATAACAATATTTTTGGATTTCCTTTGTATATATTTTTTTTGTATTATTTTTTTAGAGTCCGCAAGTCCATCTCGGTTTTTAATAGTTTTGGCCACTTGGTTCTGCTGCTAAACCAAAAGCTGATCATTTGATTGAACTGTTGTAGGCACCTGTCCTTGCGTATGGAAATTATTTTATTGTGGTGGCATTTGTGCTTGAGAATGTGGTGGTGGGTATTGCGGATCGGGTGGCATATAATTCGGACTTCCTGGGCCCCACTTAAAAAGAGGATTATCACGTTGCGCAGTAAACTTTTTGGGCCCTTAATTTGAATAATTCTGGATTGCATTAACGTCTTCATGTTGTTCAACATTATTTGGGCACATATCTGCTAAATGATCGGGGGATCTGCATTGGTGACACGTCTCAACAACCTTCCTTGAAGAGGCCTTGCTTGCCCGCTCGGCCTTCCAGGCTGCCAATTTCTCATCAAATATCTCCTCGTATTTTGCCTTGACTAATTTGCCGTCATCTAAATCAGGATCGGGAATGGATATCTCATTAACTATTAATTTACGAGGCCGAGAGTTGATTTGTCTAGATCTCTCGCTTTGCTTCTCCAACACTCGTCTTGCCTCGGGGGCTGTCAAATCTCCGAAATCTCCTCCTGCCGCTATTTCTACTTCTCTTTTCCCATGGTCCAACAATCCATCGAAGAAAAATTGGTTAGTCATCTCCGGAGAGTATTTGTGGTGGGGGTAAGCTTGCAAAAGCGTCTTGTAACACTCCCATGTTTCATGAAATAGCTCTCCATCTAACTGTTCAAAGGTAGCAATTTGTCTCCTAAGATGTTCTGTTGTTTGTGCTGAATAGTACTGGTTTAAAAACTTCTCGCTTATCATCTCCCAGTCAGTCAACGAACCAAGCTCTAGGGATAGTAGCCATGACTTCGCTTTGTCCTTCATGCTATACGGGAAACAAATCATTCGCACCTCTTCTTGGTTAAGGCCATGAACCACAAATCTTCCAACTTCATCAACAAAATAGTTCAAAAATTCCAAAGTGTCTTCATGGGCTCCTCCGTGGAAGGTCGGGAGTAAATTAAGTTAATGTGGTTTAATCTCTACTTCCCTTGCGGTTGGTCCAATAACAATAGCAGACCTAAAAGGTATAACCTTCGGACGCGTTAAATCGCGCTGTCTAGGTGCTCTATCTCCCCTTGGTTCTCTCACTTGGTGATGAGCTCTTTCATAGCGGTTGTCATATGCGTTTCTTTCATAATCGCGCTCGTATCTCCTTTCAAAATGGTCTTGTTCGTAGCCATGGTTTTGATTTGCCAACCAATCATTCACGTGCCAATGATTGTTAGCATGCTCGTTATGCTGAAAAAAGTCTTCATTCCTGAATGGCTTGTTCTCGAGGCTGACGATTGAGATCGTCGTTCCTTTCTTCATTTTGCCTCATATTTGCCATGTTGGGCTGGTGATTCACTATGTTGTGTTGTTGGTTGAATCCTTCGTTTCTCCCCGCGTCTTGTCTCAAATTCTCTATGTTTTGCTGATAATTAGCCAATAAGCTCGGGGCTGTGGTTGTTCTTGAATAACGATTGGTTCGCTCCCATACCCATTTGGCATTGGGCGTGGAGGTGATCTTGGTGAGGAATCTCCGTTTCGAATTGATTGTGCTCCTAACATCGTGTCGGGAACTTGGTCGCAAACAAAATCAGTCGCTGTTGAAGTACTGTTCTCGGGAATGAGAAGGGGCCTTGGTCTCGGTGGGTTTGAATGATAGATGTTGTCAATGAATGGTGCAAGGTCGCGTTGGAGTGATCGCCTTCCTTGCATAAACTCAACAACAAATCAACGTACCAAGTGGCAAAAACCCAAACAAAGTGCGAAAAGTAAAAAGAAAATAATAACTCAAAAACAAAATAAAATGAAAAACATCTTTAATTCCTATTCGTTGCTCCCCGACAACGGTGCCAAATTTTTGATCCAAACTTTTGTGCACCCCTTTTAAGATATTTAATTTAAAAACACATAAGTTTGATCGCAAGAGTACGAGGAACTTGTAGGGTGGTGAGTTTGACTCAAGTCGGTTCTCTCGAGGAAACAACTGTTCGGTCTCTAGATGTTTTTCTCAATTCACGAACTATCATAAAATACATGTACATCAGGGTTTTTCGAAGATTTTGAACTGATCATTATAAACTAAAGCAATATTAAAATTAAGACTAATTAAACTAATTATTTTAAACTATATTATTAACTACGAGCAATAATTAAACTACCAATAAAATGCAACGAAGATTTAAACCTAATTAACGAACTAAGAACATGAATATAATAAACTATCACGAAGCAACTGTATCATAAGAATCTAAAACAGGAATATAAAGCATGAACTAATTCGCATGAATAAACTAGATTAATCCAATATCCAATATCCAAACATGAAATAATTAAACTAATTAAACTAGTTCTAGAATTAACTAAGAATTCAACTAGGAAATTAACTACGAAATTAACTAAGAGTTTAGAAAACTTATTGTAACTACTGACAGCGGTAAAAACATCCAGCTATTCCGGAGTTGAGGCGAAAATCTCGAATTGAAGTGAATCTTGAGTCGTCTGGACTTGAATCTTCAATCTCGACCTCCAACTTCGTAACGGAGTGTGTAAATGCGTTGTTTATGTGCTGGCTAACCCTAGGAAGTCGTCTATGCTCTTAGGTAGTCGTGTCTCTTTTTAAAAATCCAAAATATGAAGGGTATTTATAGATATAGCATGTCTTGGCACAATAGAAACCTTAAAAATGCATTTATGGGTAGTCATGTCAACGTCGCGTTGACCGACGCGTGCTAGAGCTTGGTGTTGATGCTGCCTATAACGCCCAAGTTTTTATTTTCTTATTATATTGAGCCAAATTTTTTTTTAATATATTCTATTATTTCAAATACACTAAGCCTATTAGTCAAATCCAATTGAATTATTTTTAATTATATTATTTTTTATTTTCACCAAAGCCCAAATTCAATAATAATAACTTGTTTTACAAAAGTCTAATCCAAGCCCAAATTTAAACAATTATTTTTATTATATTATTTTACCAAAGCCCAATCCAAACCCAATGACTTGGCCCGATTTCAACAAAAAACTACAACCCTAACTTTCTAAAAATACATCCATCTTTGGTTTTTAAAGAAAATCCAAATCAATCCAGCAGCCACGCTCGGTCACTCCCAGCCGATTTCCACCACAGCCAGTTTTCTGGCCAAAACCACCACTGCCGGCATATGGAACCAATGTCAGGGCCTCGCTTCTGAGCCATCAAGAACACAAACGGTTTGATCCCAATTCCCGGCAGCCATCGTAACCGAATCGACTGTCGATCCCTAATCACGACAACAATCAGCCCTGCCAAAATCCCAACACCCAAGTTGATCATCGCTATATCTCCATCACAAAAACCTCGATACCCGAAACCGACTGTCGACAGAATCGCCACCGATCGGCCACCAAATTTTCAGTCACCCCGAGTCATCGAACCAGTCGTTTACGGTAAAAACCTCCGAGAGGCCACCACGACCACAGCCCATTTTCCAGCCACCACCATCTCCAACAAATTTCCCTGATCGATGAATCAGAGCCGCGAGTCACGAATGCCAACCCACACCATCTCCACCACAGACCGCGAACACCGCCACCACCTGAAATAATGCCATCCCAGTCACGGCCCGATCGAAACCCGACTGTGCCCAAGCCTAGTCGAGCCGTGTCGCTGTCGCCCATGTCGCCGATTTCCAGCCGTCGCCGTTTCACCGAACCACCACCTTCACGGCCGATCCAAATCGCCACCCAGAGGCCCCGCGATTTCAACACCGTCGCCGCCGTTCGTGCACTGCCCGACTTGCTGTCGCTGTTGCCGTGCCAGTTGCCGTCGCCGTCGATCTTGGGGAAAGAGCAGGTCTGCCCGGGCCCGAAGATGACGGAGCGTCACCTACCCAATCGCCGCTCAAGTCATCGTCGCAAGTTGTCGCTGTTGCCGTTCGCCGTCACACCGCCGCTATGGGTCGCCATCGCCGCCTCCGCCGGTGCTGCGCCAATTTTGATGTTGCTGCACTTGACCGGTTCTGAATTGAGGAATTGGGAAAAAGAAGAAATGGGAAAGAGACGGGTTCTGGCCGATTTAAGGGCTGGGTTTTGGGTTTTATACCCAGCCTTTCCAAGATTTTACCAATTGGCCCCAGGATTTTGCCACCCTATTCAATTGACCCCCAAGACTGTTGATCCTATTTGATTGAGCCCCTAATTTAACCAAATCCCAAGTTAAACCCCAGACTTACAAGAAACTCCATTCCAGCCCAAATAACTTTCAAATTATCTTATTTCCAGCCCTCCAATTTCAAGAACCTTACAAAAACATCCATATCTACCATTTTATTTAAATTCCATGACCGGGAATTCGAATCAAGGTTACGAATTCATTATCTTTTCAATTATTCCAAATTATTTTTTTTAAATCCAAGTTCTAAGTTAAGCTATTATATTCAATGTAGGAAACGAGGGTTCTCAAAACTAGGATTTTCAACTACGAGCATCTACATTCGCATTTTCACGAAACAACATTTAAAGGTGGGTGATTTTAAACTCTTTTCAAAACTATGTTTGTCTATATTAAATGCAATTATATGAATTATCTATGTCTCAATGCAACATTCCATAGTATCTTTCGAGCTAAAACAATGATAGTGTGTTGTAGCCATTCATTTATGATTTATATGGTTTCTTCTTAACATGGCCGAGCGTATTCTATGTTTGTCTATGTTAAATGCGATTGTATGAATTATCTATGTCTCAATGCAACATTCCATAGTATCTTTCGAGCTAAAACAATGATAGTGTGTTGTAGCCATTCATTTATGATTTATATGATTTCTTCTTAACATTGCCGAACGTGTTCTATGTTTGACTATGTTATGTGCAATTGTATGAATTATCTATGTCTCAATGCAACATTCCATAGTAGCTTTCGAGCTAAAACAATGATAGTGTGTTGTAGCCATTCATTTATGATTTATATGATTTCTTCTTAACATTGCCAAACGTGTTCTATGTTTGTCTATGTTAAATGCGATTGTATGAATTATCTATGTCTCAATGCAACATTCCATAGTAGCTTTCGGGCTAAAACAACAGTAGCTTTTGAGCTAAATCTATGGTTGGACAACATCTATGAACGACTGACAGTGTGTTGTAGCTATTCATTTATGGTTTGTATGATTCGTGTTTAATGTTGACAAACAAATCCCCACTGAGCGAGTTGAAAGCTCACACCCAWYWTTATCAAACTTTTCAGGTTAAGGAGTTGGATGTGGTACGAGGCGGTGGATGCGAAGATGCTATTTTCAATGCTATTTCATTTTCCTTTCTATGAATTGGTATCTTAATATTATGTCAAATTACAAATAAATATTGAGACTTGTGTTTCTATTTAAAACTCCTTGAATAGTTGAGTACTACTATTTTGATTCATTAAGTGAATCTCCTATTTTCAAATAAATATTTAAACTTTATTCACGCTTCCGCTCAATTTATGTTGTGATTGTAATTTATTGAAAGCTCATGCCCTTGTTTTTGAAAGTTTTGTTTATGAAAAATCAAGTTTTACATTTTTCGAAATTGGGGCGTGACACTGCCTGTGTGCTCACGTCGACTGGGTGGGGGCGTCGACTGACGGGGTCTTGGATCGACGCAACAGCAAGTTGCGTCGACTTGGCATCGACAGATGCACTCTTGGATCGACGCTTCAGAGAGTTACGTCGGCTTGGCGTCGACAGAGTATCAACCATCGCGTGTAGGATCCGCATCGACAGAGCCTCGATGTCGCGTTGGAGAGTACGTCTTATTTTCTTCGATCTTTCTGCTACTAGTTCACCGGAAAGCTCGTTCTCCACTTTTGAACATCGAACTTCATCTATTTGCGCGTTAAACTTTTCCGGTTACTTAGCTGTAAGGTGAAAAACAATGAATAATTACCTATTCTCATCAATTATGATCAAAATACGGTAAAATAAGCTGGGAATATAAAGATACGAAATTAAGCTTAAATCATCCAACTTATACCAAAAACAAGTAGAGAAAGAACTAAAAAGCTAATAAAAATAAGGACAAATCTATGCTAATCAATTCCATAGCCAATTCTTAAGATCTAACATGAATTCAAGGTGCTAAGACAAAAGGAATAAAAATGAAGAAAATGCATGAAACATATGAAATTGCGTGAAATTAAATGATCTAGGCCTCGATCTATGATCTAGATGTGTCACTCCACTAGTTTCCATAGATGATTCACAAAATCAAGCAAGAAATCAAAGAGCTAAGGCAAAAAGCATAAAACAAATGAAGAACAAAGCATGAAATTGAAAAAAGCTTACTAGAATTAAAGAGAGAATCTAAAAGCTTGATTGAAATTGTAAGGAATTAAAAATCCAAGGGAGTACTTGAATCCTTCTTGAGCTTACAAACCCAAGGCAAAAAGCTTGAAAATTTAGTCTAAGAGCTAGAGAGAATAAATCTCAAACCCAAGCTTGGGTTGGGAGGAGGTGTTTTTACAAAAATGAGAGTTGGGTCCTATTTATACTAGGTTTAATTGGGTTTAAATGGGTCGAGTTGGGCTTTAAGGGCTTAATTTCCTGGGTTTGACTGGGTTTGACTTAAAATGGGCAAGCTGGGCACGCGCATGGGCGCTGGATTGGGCAAAGCGCCGGCGCACGGGCATGATGTTGTGCGCCGATGTTTTCATGGAGATGGGCACAGGCGCTGGCGCTGAGATGGGCGCCAGGCGGCCGCTACTTTAGGAGTGAGACTAGGCGTGCAGACGGTGCCAGGTGCTGCGCTAGGCGCCAAATTGGGCAAGGATGCCGGGCGCTGGCTTTGGCAACGCGCGGGCACTCGGGTAGGCACTAAGATGGGCGCGCGTTGGGTGCCACCCTGCATGCGATGGGCGCTGAAATGGGCATGTCTTGTGTGCCATGCCTTGCGCCAAGAGCTGGGAGCGGAATTGGGCAGCCTAAGCGCGAAAATGGGCCACCATTCCAGAATGTTAGCCCCTTTGAAACTTGCTTTTGGCATCAACTTAGGCATGCAAATAGGCAAGGCTAGGCTTGGGTTTTGGCATTCATGCCTTAGCCTGAATTCCAATCATTTAGACACCTATTAAATGAGAATTTTTAATATCAAAACCCAAGAATTACACCAAAACTCCAATTAATTGAAGCCATTTAACCCAACTAAATATATAATTAACGAGACAAGTGAAAAACAACAAAACAAGAAAAACAAACAAAAAACCTAACGAAACTCGACTAAAAATTACTAAAATCAACATAAAACTCTAATTAAAAACACGAGAAAAACACCACAATTACATGCAAAACACTTATCGTACATCGACAATGCTTAATTTGGGTCTAATGACAAATCCAACTCGATGGTCGGATTGTAATGATATCATTTACACAAATAATGCAATAACATATGCAAAACCAAAAGTGAAACCAACGAAGTTAAAAACTTGAAAACTTAAATATTTGTCTTTTCCTCACCAGGGCCATTATTAAAAATTCTAAATATGCAAAACACAGCTTTTCTCAGTCATAAATATTTTCTTCTACTTATGAACAAACAGAACAATATAGAAATAGACATCAAACATAATAAACATTATGTTCTAGTTTCTTCTACTTAGACAAGAGTTCTTACACAACAAAGAGACATCAAAAAAAAAAAAAAAAGAATTACGTTCCATTTTTTCTACTTAAACAAGTATTCCTACAGAAGCCAAAAAATAAATAAAATTCATCGCCATGCAGATCACTTCTTCGGTTTAGCCTTTCGTTCTAATTTCTTTGCCTTGTAAACTGGGAGATACTGTTTCGCAATTTTCATGTTTACATCCTTCAAATCGTTTATCTCTGCGCATGACAAGGTGTGGCAATACTTCTTACGGATACAATTCACCTGTTTTTTTTATCTCCACTTCTAATTCCACACACCCAGTTGGCCTTCAATCTAGCCCCCATGTATGTCTCCATATGTCTCCTGGTCAAAACACCTGAGTCCATGTTTTCTACCCCCGTTGTGCATGGCATCTCGAGAAAGTGTGGTTCAAGTTTTGAAATCACATTGACGTAGTGGACCATGTTTTGTCCTCTTAGAGACTTTGAAAATGCATCCTTCTGCAAAAAAATAAAAAGAATTTTATGTGGACAAAAATGACAAGGAAAATAATTTTAAAAAAATGATTACAATGCTAAAGAATTATGTCTGCACATTATTTCACATTATTGTACACAACAATGTGATTATTTTGCACATTAAAAAAATTCTTCATAATAAGAAACCAAAAACACCCCTAAGCCATTTTATTATATATTATTATTATTATTAGGGAAACAAAGACACAGAAGCAACAAAATATAATTATGATGCACTAAGTAAATACTTTAAAAATTGGTCTTACCAAAGTATTAGCATATTCTTTATGTATTTCTGCATTCACATCATTTGGTGCAGTGCTTTCAAGTATATCAAATCACTTTGCCTTGATTGAAAAACACATGACGTAAGAGTAATTTCCAGTGTGCACGGGGAAGAAACACTGCAAAAAAAACATTTAAAAAACTAAATTGAAAATTAGTATAATGATATTGAATAACTTACCAGTGATATATCTTTTGTTTCAAACGTTTTCATCCTTTTCAAGTCTGCATCCAAGGCCTGAGTAAACATCTGATATTTCTTTTCTTTGCTATCAGCACCAACAAAAAGTAGCTGCACATGTAAATTCCATAAGAATATTATGTATAATAATAAAGAAAAAATATGAAATATAAATTAAGTATTTCTAACTTTGTTACAAGGGGAAATGCTTGCAAAAAATCTACTTGGAGACCCCCGACCTTTCAACTTTTCATTGTTATTTAAAAAAACAGACCATAAATCCAATACACGACTATTCAATTGTTCACTTGCCCTTAAGCTTTCTAATACATCTCTTGAAACATAAAAAGTATTCCTTTTGAAAATAACTTCACTCCTGTATTACAAGAACACATGGATTAAAAAATACGCAAAAAAAAGATAGAAATAACCATGTATATACTACTAAAAACTTCTCATAAACACTATTAAAGACATAGAAAATATATATAACTTACTGTTCAGTGTCAGCATTCTTCAAAACCCAGTTTGCAACCATTTTTTGATTTCCATCCAACTTTTTCAATATATTTGTTCCCCTTATCTTGAATAGTGATTTCCATTTGCTAGCAACTTCTCTCCTTTCTAACAACTCATCCTCTGGTGTTAATCACTTAGACCGTCTCATTGGAACAGGTTGTACACCTTGAACATGTTCTGCAGCTGAAGGGGTGTTAGTGGCATTCTCAAATTGGGTAATGTTCTCGGGTTGCTCATCAACGGTTGCACGTCCTGGTTGTACATCAAAATGAACAGAAGGGGCTTTTTCAGATTGACAACCATCATTTGCTTGATTACCACAATCTCGGGGAAGTTCATTATCATCCTCGTCATCTTTAGAGATACCTAAGCTGTAATTAGGCATACTAGTTTTGATATTTCAAAACTCATCCCTCCTTGCAATTGCTTCTAAAATCTCATCAATAGCATTGATAGTCTCAGCAGTCCAGTCATCAAAAGTTTGTGAGGCATTGTGGCATCCCTCTTGCGCTTTGTTGGTACCCTCTTCTGGTTTGTCGATGCCAGATTGTGTTCCGCCAATGCCCCCATGTTGTTCATTGATGCCCTGTTGTGTTTGGTTGACATTCTCTTGGCTTCGGGTGTCACGCTCTTGCGTTTGTGAAATACCAAGGAATGATTGTGCCGCATCTTTCATCTTCATGAAATTCTTATCTTCCCATAACACTTGAGGGGCTCTTTTCACCATCTCTAGTATTTCAAGACCAGTAGATGCAAACAACTTGGTCTTTGTAGCAAATTCCTCAACAAAAACCTTTTTCACAAATACTTATATTTAAAAGTCTATTATAGACAACATTTAGATACAAATATACATTAGCCATAATAAAATGAATGTATTGCACATTAGTTCTACTACGTGCACATTAGTTCATACACTCGTGCACATTAGTTCATAACTACATGCACAAATAGCCACTATATACAAAACTATTAAAAAAATACATACACATCAAATTGCACATTAGTTCATACACTCGTGCACATGATTTCATAACTACATGCACAACTAGCCACTATATACAAAAATATTAAAAAAAAAACACATGCACATCAAATTGCACATTAGTTCATACGCGAGTGCACATTAGCTCATAATTACATGCACAAAATAGCCACTATTCAAAAATAGCCACATCAAATACATGTACAGACTCCTTGTTTCCAGCCTCCTTGTTTCCAGTACTTCTACACCTCTTCTCCTCGTTCATTCTTTTTTCAGGAGCATCCATCATTTCTGGATTTTTCAGCACCTCAGACTTTGTTTCTTCATCCACAAAACCCCTCCCAAATGCACCAGTTTTCTCCTCCGCAGCTTCTCTATCTTTCAATAACATGTCTGTCCATCCTTTTTAAGTTGGAAAACTTATTTTCACATTGCGTATTGATAACACAACTTTGTCCACGTAAAACACCTACATATAAAAAAAATAATTAAAATTTTTTATTGCATACAAGGCAAATATATATAAAAACAACATTTGTGTTAAGAACACTGACCGTCAAAAATAGGAGAGGTCTTGTGTACCACTTTTCCATGCTATACTCCCAATACATCTTTGTCCTCACCAAGCACTCGATCATATACTCACACTAATTCATATCCTTAATCTTTGATAGATCGTTAAGAAGATGCAATATATTGGTGTGAACTTTCCCATTCCTCTGAGCTTCAAATAAGCAATTAACAAGCAAAACACACTACTGCAGAATAGACAAACAAGAGCGATTTTTTGGGGGATTTAACGACAGTTTTTGAACCTCCGTTATATCGACCGCCGTAAATGAGTACGGCGGTTCCCAAAAATCACCGTAAAAAAGCATCACTTTTTACGACGGTTCTTGAGAAATACCTTCTAATCTGTTTTCCAGAACGGACATTTTACGGTGGTTCTTTAAAATACCTTCTAGTCAGTAGTAAAAAAATTAAGAAAAAAAAAGAAAGAAATGAAAGTAGGTGCACCAAAATTAAATAAAAGCAGGAAGTTAAATAATCTCCCATTGAGTACTTGAAGATTGATTATGCTAAGCAGCAGTAATTAAAAAATCAATATACTACAAAATCAGGATCATATTTCTATCAATTCTACCAAATCTACTACTTATAACTATTTAAAACATTGATTTCTTTGCCCAGATGCAGTGCACTCCATATCCATCTATTTGTCATCAAGTTTGTAAGATACACCATCTTAGAACACACCATCATCTTGGGAATCTTACTGTTTGTGAGGAACATCTGAAAGCCCCAAAGTACGTCGAGTGATCCCTTAAACCTGTCATTTCTTTTATCTGTGTAAAGCAAAGGAGCAAACATGAATGTCCACCCGATTATAAAGTTGAACAAGCCTTCAGACATCTGCACAAATAGAATATTGAAATGTCATAAAACCGTGAGCAGGGTGCAAAATGAATGTGTTTTTTTAAAAGCAATACATAATAAAGGCAAATAAAGGATTCTGAAATTTATTTAACACAGTCAGCTTCTTTTACATGCAGCATAATTTTCTTTTCCAAAAATTAAAACAATACCAATCCAAACCCAACCGAAAAAGAAAAAGAAACGAAAAGAAAGATCTCGATTGAACTGAGATTCATATTTGTTTTTGCGAATTCATAATAGCAATTGCTACTGTTAATTGCAAAGAAAAATCTCAATTCAATCATGAATCAAAAATAGAATTCATGAATCGAAAATTAAAAATCAAACAACCTGTTGGACTTCGCCTTTCACTGTCGCGGCCAACCAAAACCTTTGGCGATCGCCTTTGCGAAAGATGCAGCTCTCCTCCATGTAAAGAATCGGCTTTAGGTGACGACACATTGCCTCCAACAACTGTTCATCCATTTTCTCAAACATTAGCACCTATATAGATTTAAAAGTCATTATTATGATTAAGTTAAATGGATAATTACAAAAGATACCCCCAAGGTTTATGGTGTTTTACAAAAAAAAAATAATATTAATAAATAACATAAATAATTTTTAAAATTACAGAAACCACCCTTACATTATCAAATATATTATAATTACACCCCTCAATGTTTTGAAACATTACAAATTACCCCAACTTTAGTCTAGATAATTTTGAGGATGTAATTGACGAGTTGAGGAGTGTAATTATAAAATTATTTGATGACAGCAATAATTTCCGCATGTGCAAAATATACGTAAGACAGATATAATTTAATGGGTTGTTTTTTAAAACTTTTTTGTAATTTTCCAAAGTTAAATGGGTTTTTACGTAATTTGGCCGAACCACATGGGCAATTTTCATAATTATCCCTAAACTAGAGATTTGCCAAAAAGCACTAGTTTTAGCGCCAAAATCCAACAATCATTTTTAAAAAAAAATTGAAGTGTATGCAAACAGTCCCTATATATGAAGTGGTAATTATAAAGTACTCAATTTTATGAGTAAAGTTAAGTAGAGATGACGCTTGATATCCGTCTGTAAATCCTCCGACTTCTTGCCATTTATTGATCATATTGTCTTATACGCGCCCTCAGTGGCTCAGAAAGCATATGGTGGACCATCCATTACTCAGCATCTCGATTTCACCCTCATCTCTTCTACCCTAACAATGATCGACTAATTATATCTGCAACACCAAAGATAAGAAAAAATAAAAATGAAAGGATAATCAATTACCGTAGGCAAGTTACTAGAACGACAAATTTGAGAAACGTGCAAGTAAATAAATGGGGACTCGATTATTAATAATATAAGGAGATACGGGCCAAAGATAATGTGCCAATCAAATTTTCAAACCACTTCATTTTTGTCATGTCATCAAACACAACTTTCAAATATGCATCAAGATTTGAAAAATAGGTATACAGAAAAACACCACTAATCCTTGCATTTGTCAGAAACACCAGACTATTATCGGATTGATAGGAACCTAAAAGGGAATCATAATTTAATTTAAAGTTGTTGATAAAGGCTGAATACAGAATAAACAAATGCCCAAAATCTTAATCTGGAATAGAACTAGCCAGTTCAGTAATTAGTGGGAAACAGAGAAAACAGAAATCCCATCTGCATATTCATAAAAGATGCAAAAGCATTATTTGGAATTAGCCAATTAAAAAAAACAAAAAGAAAACAAAGAACTTAATTAATATTGTGTCAGTTTTGTTTTCTACCTCAAAAGACTGCAGAAGCAAATGCAACGCAATTCTGCTGGCGTAAATGATTAGCCACTCAAAGCTTCTGAAGATATGTAAGAGCCCAAATTTCCTTATAATCTCTAGATTTTATTTTTGGAAGAAATAAAATAAAAAACCAAACCCAATTTATAATGGCAGATACAGCTAGTAAAACCAGCTGAAAGTATTTCGAAGCACAAACCAAATCAAACAATGTAAATTGGGAAAACCTAAACAAGACATTGATTACTGCTCCGGCCGCGATCTGAATTCTCTCAGGAAAAAACAGACAAAAAAATGTTCTCCGATGACATCATCAGATTTTACACTGCAAAACTAGTGCTCACAATAGAGCATCTCCACAATTCAGGCATCGTTTACAGAGATTTGAAGCCGTATATCGTGATGATTCAGGAAAGCGGCCACTTAATGCTTGTAAATTTATCATACATGTAAAATAGTAAAAATATATATATTGACAATATTGCTGAGATAACTAATCAACCTGGGTTAATTGAAGTATCCAAAGCACAAAACCTATTTTCAATTCCATATCAGATCCATTTATCATTATGCATTTAAAAACAAACCAATATATGAGATCGAACGCAGTAAGAAACAAAATTGTACCTCAGAAAAACTGATACAACAGAGAGATCTGACAAAGCGATCGGAGAAATGGAAGTTAACTTTCCTTGCTGCGACGTTCTCGGACATGTGAACGTTCGTCGCTTAAGCATTCTTGGCTTGTATCTCGTACTTACGGTCTCTCTTTATCCTTGTCCGAGAGTCCCTAAACAGAAGCTTCTCGAAACCCCATTCCCTGAGATCAATGTATAAGCAAGCATTTTCAGATGACCAACATTAATAGTGTACCAGTTTCAGAAAATCGACCAGAATTTAAGCTTTACTCTATTGCCCAATTACTTTTTGCCCCATTTATTGCTTACCAATTACAAGCCACATTATAATTTATATATATAAATATCAATGTTCAATCCTAACAAGGTTCAAATTCTTACAATGACGCAACAACATTCGCCCAATATATTCTCATATTATAGCAAAATGGGGAATATGAAATTGAATTCACAAATCGAAAAAAAAAGAAAAAAAAAACACGATTGTAAACCAAGTTATTGCAAAAGGGGGAACTATAATTGTAAAAATACACTTGAACAAAAATGACATCAATAATGAATTAGGGCTTATAATAAAAACCTGGAATAATCGAGAGACGAATCGTTGAAGTAGAGGACGTTGGACATCACATTCTGCTCCACCGTGAACTGCGTGTTATTGGAGAGTTGGCGCAGCACCGACTCCAGCGTGTGCCAGCAAACACAGAGCAAACACGAGACCACCAAGAATCTTCATCTGCACCATTTTTAAAGCTCAAGTCTACGAAGATTTAGAGAGAATCGAAGGTTTTTGATGAAAGTTTGATCTACGCCGTTGATTTCCAGGAGAATGCCAACCTCGTGGCAGAGCTTCAGCTGGTCGCGTCGGGGAGGTTGATTAAGGTTTGGAATGGGTGAATTAGGGTTAGTTGGAAAAATGACGGAGAGAAAGAAGGAGGGGGATCATTAGATTTATTTTGAATTGACGGCGGAGATCAACATATTTGTTTTGAATGGACGGTGGAGATTAGTAGATCAACGAGACGAGGATCCATGGCGTGGCTTTGGATTTTGTGATCTATTTTTCTTTTTCTTTTTGTATTTTTATTTTTTATATACATTCTACGGCAGTTCACAAACAACCGTCGTAAAAACTCAAATATTCTACGGCGGTTATTCGTTAACCGACGTAAAAACTGGAGGCCAGCTGATTTAACGTTGGTTCAGAAACAACCGTCATAGAATGTTTGAGTTTTTACGGCGGTTGTTTGTGAACCGCCGTAGAATGTAGGATTCTACGGCGGTTTTAAGAGAACCGCTGTTAACTGATGGATTTAACATCGGTTTTCTGTAAAACCGCCTTAAAACATATTTAACGGCAGTTTTCCAAAACCGTCGTAGATTAAGCGCCGTTAAAACCCTGTTCTGCAGTAGTGACAACAAAGTGTCTCTTGAACCAGTCTCCACCGTCAACATATTCCTTCATTTTCACAGCGAGATTTGTTGGGGTTATCCCATATGGACTTGGCTCAAGAAAACCCTTGAATTCTTGATCAAGTTCTGACTACTTCCTTTTCTTCTTACTAATGATTGAAATATTCCCACGAGGAAAGCCAAAAACAGAGGACACATCATCTTCTTTGATGTGCAACTTTAACCCATCGTATAACTTCAGCTTGCGATCAAGGTGATTGAGATTTTTTACTAACCAGTACCCCATCTTTACTGGTATTGAAGTTACTGATAAATCCAAAAGAGGATCAAATCCAATATCTGCAACATCTTTTCTCTGACATTCATTTAATGATGACAAAGCTCTTACAAAAACCCCAGGTGATGACCTATTGTGAAAGACAAACTTGGGGCCATCGCTGAGACTGGTAGCACAATTAGCACGTGCTGGTATAGGGCTCTCAAAATCATCATCATCTRCTGCTAAATAATACAATTACAGAATAAAGTTAAAAAAAGGATTAAAAAGGTTTATAAGACAAGAGTTATATATATAATTATCGAAAAATCAATATACATTAATCATAAAAAATATTAAAAAAAAAGTATAATATAGACTGCAGAGCAATAATAATAAAAATACCTTGTTCTGTAGCTTTCACCTTAGTACACCTTTTTTTTTTTGCTTTTCTTTTCGGTTCAATGACATCAATCTTCCTCTTCTTCGTGATTACACATGTGCATATAAAAAATGTATTACAAAAAATAAGCACAAAAGATATCAAAAGTGCCATAAAAGAGAATACAAAATAAATATCAAAAAAGAAAACAAATGCATATGCTATACATTTGTTTGCACATTAGTAGAAATGTTTTTGCACATTACTACACATTTCTTTGCACTACTATAATATACACCCTAAAAGCCTGAACTCATTTCAATGCAATGGATTTTGCACGTTAGTGCAACTCAATTTGCACATTACAATACATTTATTTGCACTTTCTACCGTGTACATATCATCATTCCTTATAAAAACCAATGGTGAGATAAATCTAAAATATCATCAACAAAAGAAAAAGAAAAACCTAAATGCCAAAATTTATTACCTTGCTTGTTTGTTTTTTGAACTTTGGTTACTTTCGTTGAAACCACGGGAACCAATTTAGTATTCTTTCCTGCAAAAGGCACGTAAAAGGAACCCAATATCAACATTTTATCCTTCACGCCAATATCTTCCTTATTCTTCATTTGTGATTCAACCTGTTGTCTTGAATCCTGAGGAATTGACTCCAGAGGAGCAGAAACATCAGGAATAGGAGTCTCCTTCGCGGCAACATCTGCCTTATTCTTCATTCGTAATTCTACCTGTTGCATTGAATCTTGATGACTCAAATCATGAGGATCAGAAGGCATAGAAACTACAGTTTTGTCCTTCGTGGCAATATCTGTCTTCTTCTTACCATTCCCTACAAATGCACAAATTTGAATTCCATGAGGAAAATAAACTTCACAAAAACAAACACACATGATCAAACACCCACATGCCACATTAATTTGAGATATTGCATGTACACAGACTACAGAAAATTGATATTCATCCCAAAATGCCTTTAAACTGGTTATACTAATTGAACTATCACCCTAAGAAATAGAGCTTATGAGCGTTTAAGATAAAAGACACGTGGACAAGAAAATGAACTCAAACCGATCGTAGAATTTACAGTCAATGATAACATGTTGATGATTAAAGAAAGCAATTCAGTTTATTTATGCATAAAACAACTAAATAAATTATTATGTACAATGTGATCCTTATATACATGAGATGATCGCTTTCTGCTACATTACTTACAAATATTTGTATCTAACTAACTAACAAAACCACAAAATGTGGGCTTCTCTTGAAAAGAAAAGTGTTAAAAAAAAAAAGGGAAAACGTACCAGCATTCTTATTTGGCAAATCCTTAGGATCAGAAGGCACATAAACTACACTTTTGTCCTTCAGGCCAATATCTGCCTTATTGTTACCCTTCCCTACAAATTCACAAATTTAAATTCCGTGAGAAAAATCACACGAGGAAAAATAAACTTCACCATTATAATTATATTTAAAGCAATGTGCAGATCACACATAATCCAACACCCATATGCCACATTAATTCTAAATCCGAAAACATCAAATTCAAGAAAAAAAAATATACGTACCAGAACTCTTGTTTGGCGAATCCTGAGGATCAGAAGCCATAGAAACTACAACTTTGTCCTTCGTGGCAATACCTGCCTTCTTTTTACCCTTCCCTACAAATGAACAAATTCGAATTCCATGACGAAATCACACGAGAAAATTAAAAACTTCACCATTATAATTATATTATAATATAATAAAATAAATATTGGATCACCTACACTGATTTTTCTTCTATTTAAATCTACAGCTAGCTATCAATAACACTTAACCCAAGAATAAAAACACACTAAAAATTTAATTACTACCATAACAGAAGAAACTAATTAAAGCTACTAACTATTTTACACCATTCACCGTCTAATTAGTTTTTTGACCCAAATTTACATATAATACTCGAAAAGTTAATTGAGAAAATAGAAAAGGAACGTATGTAAAAAGTTAATTGAAAAAAAAAGTAATTGAAAAACGTACCAACATTCTTGTTGGGAGAAATTTTCTTTTTCGGTTGAGATTTCTGCGCAGTTTGTCCCATCGATTGTATACACTAGAGTTTCAGGATTTTGAAAACAGAGAGGAGATGGGAGATGGTAGATGGCGAGGGTTTCGGGGTTTCGGAGAATGAAGACGAAAATGGAGATAAATCGCGAGTGGGTGATTGCTTCTGTGAAACGAAAATGGAGCTTGCTTCTGTGCATAAAAATGGAGATAAAGGCTTCTGTTCAAAAATCAAGAGTGGGTAGTTGCTAAATTACAAAAATGGAGAGAAAGGCACTTAATTATAAAAATACCACCGAAAAGTTCAGAAATAACTAAAATGCCACCGGGTAATTGCTGAAAAAATGATTAAAATGAGTGGTCAAAATTCATTCTCATTTCTCACCTACGGATCCATTCTCACATGATCCTATATCTTTACCTATACATACATACATACATACATATATATATATATATATATATATATATATATATATATATATTGAACCTAACTATGTCTACGTACATGACTACACTATTTTTAGATAGAAATCTTATTATTGATTTCTGAATTTGCAATAGAATCCTAAAACTTATTATCCCTTGATTGTCTTCTCATTGCAAATCCTTTTCATATGATACTCTAATTCTAATCATAATTACCATAAGCTTTCCAAAATTAACAAAAGTATAAATGCTTCTTTGTTACGTAAATTTTCTAATTCTTTGTACTAAACAAAAATAATCCAGATCGATACAAAAAAAAATCATATTCAGATTATTTATTTAAAATCTTGAAATTATACAATATGAATAATATCAAAGGACATAAAAAATAATTATTACAGAAGAAATAGAAAACAAGATTTATCATTTAATTATTAGTAGGAAATATGAGAATAGAACTAAAAAATTGGAAGAAGTATGGTTATATTTGTTTGGAAGATCGAAGAGAACAAAATGTAAAAAAAAAAAAAAAAATCCCTTTTTGGTGTTTGGTTTTCGAAAGAGATGTGAAAAAAACTTTCCAAACCCCATCAGAACGAAACAAACATAATCAGAATGATACAGATCTGAAAATCATATTCAGATCGATGTTTATACAAATATTGGTGATTATGAAATACGAATCAGATAGAAGAAACAACACTAATACACAATGAAAGGATATCAAGAAATCAAATTGAATAAAAAATGAGTATTTTACAGAAAATAAATTAAACACATACAAATCAAGAACATAAACCACGAGTTATAAAAGAACGAATGAAGAAAAAACTCACCATCAAAATATTAGTAAGGAATATTACACTTTAAAAAGGCCGGAAGTAAACATGATTCTTTGTTGGAATGAAGATGAGGACCATTCAAAAAAATAAAAAGGCTAAGAAGACTGATGTTGAAAACAAAGAGAGGTAACAAACAACTTTCAAACCTTAAATTTCTAATAAAGGGAGCACCTGAAAAAAAAAAGTGTTATTTTATACTAATGAAAAAAAACCAAAAAAGGAAGAATTTTAACATATTTCATAAGAGGATGACACATCATCTTTTGGAGCCACCAGCCAATGACACATGTCATTAGGAACAACCACAAAGTGACACATCAGCCATGTGTCAACAAAATTAAGAAATTAAGAAATAGGGTGGATTAGACATAAACGAGATGACGAAAAGAACTTAATCGAAGATAGTTGGAAAAACCTTGTTCGTCGATGATTGAAAACTGAAACGGCGATTGGAAGGACCATTGTTGAAATGTAGTGGGCATAACTATTGGTGATCTTCGTTGCAATTATGGCAATGGACAGATGTGGAAAACTTGCGATTCCAAAAGATGAAGGATTTAATCGAGAAAGGAAAGATGAAAAGAGCCATAGATCTAATCTGCCTCAAAAATACATAAATACTAGAAAACTTATTTGGAAACCTGCGTGTTACGCATGCATAACGAATAAATACATAATAAAATAAAATTGACGAAAATAATTATTTTAGGAATCAACGACAATTATTAACTGGAATAGCAATCGAAGGGTGTGTGATTAATTAATTGATGGGGAATATTCTTTTAATTTTTGATAATTGATTGTGCCAAAGTCGTTTGGAAAATGGTGTGATTGTAATCGGTAAGAGTAATCAAATCAAGTATAATAATTCAGAAGCCTGTAATTGGCAAAATCCTTTCAGTTTGATAATTAATTTTGCTAAAGTCATTCCCAAAATGGTATAATTACAATTTGATAAGAGTAATTAAATTAAGTATAATAATTTCAGCGATGGCAAAATCCTTAGAATTTATGATAATTGATTGTGCTAAAGTCATTTCAAAATGGTATGATTGTAATTGATAAGAGTAACTAAAAGTATAATAATTTCAGGAATCTGTATAAGGAAAATAAAGAATATTATCGTACAAAACTTTTAGCAAATTCATGATGTTGTAGTATTTATGTATTCAAAGATTAATTTAGCCAAATTAAGAATATTATCGTACAATGTTATAGTATTCAATTTGGCTTTCGATTTCATAATATTCAAATTTATGGTTTATGGTTCGGTGCACCAAGCTGAACTAAAACTCGAGCCTATTTCCTGTATGTTTCAATTATAGCAAACTCATAAAATATTAGTTTATATTTTTTTAATAAGTTGGATCAATTGGTTGGAAAGTAGAAGATAAATCTCAAATAACTTGATAAGTCTAGGGTTCGAACCCTTGTCATCAACACCCTTATAAAGGGTTAGTGATAGCACTTGAGTTACAAGCTCGTGGTTAAAATGTCAGTTTATGTTTTACGACTTCAACCCTCCTTTTCTTAGCCAATCATTTAATTTCTTAAATTGTCGATTTCACTGCAATTAAGACGCAACAATAATGATGTATAGCATCAAAATGATGTTGATTAATAAGACATGACGTGAATCAAGAAACACAACTAAAAATGATCTATCATCACAATAATATTACAATATAATACCAAGTTGTTGAGGAATTTATTCTTGGGAATAATTCCTTATTTTGGTATTTGCCTTTCTTGGGCACAAAATAAGTTAGGAAACTAGATTTAGGAATATATTGTGTTTCCTAGTTTATGTACAAGACTTTAATTATTCCTAGATTGTGATTAGGATTTGTTTTTAGGTATTTACCAAGTTTAGGACTTTAGGACTCTTCTATTTAAGACAAGACAAAGCCAAGAGAAGAGGAC
>BMAC01001764.1:0-46832 GCA_014905375.1 Phtheirospermum japonicum
GGATTAACCTAGGTCATTATCAAGTGTGAGGAAATCTATCTTTTAGGAGCGAATATCAAAATCTTCGTGTGTCAGGTCTGACCTACCAATGTGAGACGTATAAGCTCAACTCTATCAGGTTAACGCAATCCCCAGTTAATCTGACCAATCACGTCAAACCAATAGAATCTCACATACAAGCCTCCATCTAATGTCAATTAGATTACAGCTTTTCCTATGACAGCACTCCCCGCTAACACGGCATACTGCACTGCCATAATAGGCTATCACATAATCTAATCGTTGGTAGAAGGAAAGGAAAAAGAACGACAAATCGGTTTTCCTTTATAGCCTGATATAATTCTTAACCTTTAAGAATGAGGGATTTTTAATTTTATATCTCATCCGAAATTTAGTTATGATCAATTGTTGATTCTTTACAATTTATCATCATCGAACAACTTAGTTTCATCCATTCATCATATGAACGATAAACTAAAACGATTTAGTTGGTGTTCTATTAATTTCAAATTAATTTAACAATTTAAATTAATAAATTAATCCAACACCTATTTATCGAATTCAAATTGATTTGGAAAATCGATTATCTTATTGGGCTCTAGTTGATTTTAATTTCATTAAATATCGATCAACTAATTTTTCTTATAGAGACTCGAGAATAATTAAGTTTTAAGATAAGACTGTCAAATAGTCTGACACGTAAGACTGTCGGACAATCTGACACGTGATTTCCCGTGAAATTCTAAGGCCAACCAATTATTCAGCTATAAGAAATTCCCAATCACAAGATAATATCAAATCAACAACTCAACAAATTCAACATGCTCTCGAAAAACACATAAGCAATTAATTGATTAATAACCAGTAGCTCTGATACCACTGATGGGAATCGAGGGTACCGTCGCGCAGCGGAAAACAAAAATTTTTAAATAATTGAATCGAATTCAATTGACGACGGTTCAATTTTATAATCAATTAATTCAAACAAWGTTTTAATTACTTCTATTAAATAGAAATAATTCGATTTTCTTAAAATCGAACGAGCATGTTACGTTTTCATAAATTATAAATATATAACAATTATATATTTATATACATATTAATATATTAAACTTATATATAACAATTATATATATATTAATATATTAATAATATATTATATTATATACACATATATATATATTAACAATTAATCAATATTAACTATATATATATATATATATATATTTACATATATATATTGTTATGCCTTTTGCCTTAGCTCCTTGATTTCTTGTTAGATCTTAAGAATTGGATATGGAATCTGGATGAGTGACACATCTAGATCATAGATCGAGTCTTAGATCGTCTTGATTTTGAGTTGTTCTTGTGCTTTATTTGCAATTTAATTTCCATGCTTTGTTTCATGCTTAATCCCAGATCTATGCTTTGTTGCTTGTTATTTTTCATAAAGTTTTAAACTTTCCCGTCTATTTTCATTTCTTTATCCATTCATGCTTTCAATTTTTTGCTTATTTGCATTATTTGAGTTTTTAGGCATTGTTGTACCTTGTGCTTGCATGCTTGTACTTGGTGAAACATTGCTTGTACTTGCTAAATTTTCGATTTTTCTTGCATTTTCATTGAAGGCATACRACTGAGGCWTTCTACCCACTTTCTATTTCAATTTTTAGTRTAGTTTAATTRGTTTAATGTTTTTAATTTCKTTTTMCTTTTATTTTYAAAGCTTGAAVYACTTTGAATCTTTCAATTGAACCAATTTCCGATAATACCAAGCCAAGAACCCATTGATATATCTCAACACCACTAAAACTCTTCTAACAAAATGGCGCCGTTGCCGGGGATCGAACCCGGGTCACCCGCATGACAGGCRGGAATACTCGCCTCTATACTACAACGACTGCCGGACAGAGACCAACATCTTGCAGCAGAGCAGTCGATCGACTACCCTTCAGTCGATCGACTGAGAAGTCGATCAACACCCCCTGCAGTCGATCGACTGCAACAGTGAGCGCTGCGGGATTTTTGGTGTTTTTGACATTTTTGCCACTACAAACAAATATATAAAGCCCACACCTTGCACCATTGAAGACATAACTCTCTTCCCAACCATAACATGGGTTTGGGGATCAAAATTACTCTCAAGCTATTGGATAATTCTCTTTTCTTAGGTTTTATATTCAAATTCAAGCCTTGATGAATTTTCTTTTCCTAGTTTTAGATTTAATCTCAAGCACCTCCTTGGGTTTGTAAGCCTAAGAAGAATCCAAATAATCCTTTGGATTGTTTCTTCGATTACAATTACATTCAAGCTTTGTTTCATTTCTTAATTCAAGTAAGTTTCCTTTTAATCTCATGTTTTATGATTTAATTCCAAGCTTTTTTCTTCATTTCCATGCTTTTTCTTCATGTTATGCCTTTTGCCTTAGCACCTTGATTTCTTGTTAGATCTTAAGAATTGGATATGGAATCTAGATGAGTGACACATTTAGATCATAGATCGAGTCTTAGATCGTCTTGATTTTGAGTGGTTCTTGTGCTTTATTTGCAATTTAGTTTTCATGCTTTGTTTCATGCTTAATCCTAGATCTATGCTCTGTTGCTTGTTATTTTTCATAAAGTTTTAAACTTTCCCTTCTATTTTCATTGCTTTATCAATTCATGCTTTCAATTTTTTCTTATTTTTATTATTTGAGTTTTTATGCATTGTTGTATCTTGTGCTTGTATGCATGTACTTGGTGAAACATTGCTTGTTCGTTCTAAATTTTCAATTTTTCTTGCATTTTCATTGAAGGCATACGACCGAGGCATTCTACCCACTTTTTATTTTAATTTTTAGGATAGTTTAATTAGTTAAATTTCTTTAATTTTTTTTCCTTTATTTTCAAAGCTCTAAATAGTCGTTGTCGGGGATCGAACCCTGGCCACCCGCGTGACGGGCGGGAAAACTCACCACTATACTACAACGACTGCCGGACAGAGACCAACATCTTGCAGCAGAGCAGTCGATCGACTGCCCTTCAGTCGATCAACACCCCCCGCAGTCGATCGACTGCAACGCTGAGGGCTGTGAGATTTTTGGTGTTTTTGACATTTTTTCCCCTACGAACAACTATATAAAGACAACACCTTGCATCATTGAAGAGATAACTCCCTTCCCAACCCTAACTTGGGTTTGGGGATCAAAATTACTCTCAAGCTATTGGATACTTCTCTTTTCTTAGGTTTTAAATTCAAATTCAAGCCTTGATGTATTTTCTTTTCCTAGTTTTAGATTTAATTTCAAGCACCTCCTTGGGTTTGTAAGCCTAAGAAGAATCCAAATACTCCTTTGATTGAATTTACATTCAAGCTTTGTTTCATTTCTTAATTCAAGTAAGTTTCCTTTTAATCTAATGTTTTATGATTTAATTCCATGCTTTGTTCTTCATTTCCATGCTTGTTCTTCATGTTATGATTTTTTCCTTAGCACCTTGATTTCTTGTTAGATCTTAAGAATTGGATATGGAATCTAGATGAGTGACACATCTAGATCATAGATCGAGTCTTAGATCGTCTTGATTTTGAGTTGTTCTTGTGCTTTATTTGCAATTTAATTTTCATGCTTTGTTTCATGCTTAATCCTAGATCTATGCTTTATTTCTTGTTATTGTTCATAAAGTTTTAAACTTTCCCGTCTATTTTCTTTTCTTTATCCATTCATGATTTCAATTTTTGCTTATTTGCATTATTTGAGTTTTTATGCATTGTTTTACCTTATGCTTGTATGCTTGTACTTGGTTAAACATTGCTTGTTCTTGCTAAATTTTCGATTTTGCTTGCATTTTCATTGAAGGCATACAACCGAGGCATTCTACCCACTTGCTATTTTAACTTTTAGGATAGTTTAATTAGTTTAATTGCTTTAATTTCGTTTTCCTTTTATTTTCAAATCTTGAAACACTTTGAATCTTTCAATTGAATCGATTTCCGATAATACCAAGCCAAGAACCCATTGATATATTTCAACACCACTAAAACTCTTCTGACAAAATGGTGCCGTTGAGACACGGCTTGGTTAAGGCTTTCGGTTTAATTGTCGTTTCATTGTGTTTTTAGCTTTCTTTTGTATTTGACGCTTTTTCTTTAAGTATGCAAGGTTCTTATAGCTATGGTGGATACATTCCCGGCATGGGAGGGCATGGTGCAAACCATGTCGGGAATGAGATATTGTATAATGGATTTGGTAACATGGGAGGGCATGGTGTAAACCACGTTGCCAATGGTGGTTATGGTTATGGTCAACCCAACATGGGAGGTCATGGTGAAAACCATGTTGGGTTTGGTGGCGTCATGGGTATGAATGGTTCTTCTGGAGGGTATGGTGCTTCAAATCCTTATCCGAGTATGCAAACTCCAATTCCCAGGTCGTTTGGTGTTCCCCGAATTCCCCCTTTAACCGCTAAATATCACGAAGATTATGCTTTGTTTGGTGGTCCGAGATCTAATGTGAAAAGTCCCCCCCCCCCAATCCGTACTATGAGGGATGTTAGCCGACCTTTCTTGGGATGTGGATGGTGTGGAACGAGTGATCATATTTTTGACTATTGCCCTTCAAATTCCTCATTCGATTCCGTTGATATGTATGGAGGTTGTGGATATCAAGCGGGACTCGCTTGTGCTACGCCTTCTTTTACTCCACCGCCGACCCCCGATTCTTATGAGTTATTTGGAGGTGGGAGCTACATTGTCCCAAGTGGCCCTCCCGAGCGAAAATCTTCTCCACCGACGTATTCTCATGATTATGACATGAACAAGGCTTCATCCTCGAAGGATCTTGAGTTGAAGAATAAAGTAGCGACGTTAAAGGCTCAAATCGCTCAAATGTCTAGCCCGAGCCCGAGCCCGATTCCTCCTTGTGTGGGACCCGGTTGTACTACTCCATCTTTTGCTCCACCGTCGACGCACGATCTTTTTGTTACTCCTCACGAGGGCCCATTCATTCGGCTACCCCTATGATTGCTCCTATTCCAGAACAATTCTCAAGTCGGCCTTCGCATACGTTTCTGGTCGTGTTCTTCGATAAGTGTGGGGTAATTGAGGATACGGTCATCTCGCCATCGGAGGAGGAGTTGTTTTCGATTCTGATTATTTTTACCCCTCTTGACCCTTTACCTTTCACTTCAAAACAATCTTGCAAAGAGTGGGTGTATATGGATTTCATCACGGCCACGGTCGAACGAGTTTGTTTGGAAGGGAGGAGCAATGCGGAGGAGGTTGCCCCGATTGTCGATATAGAGGGATGTTGTGAGGATGAGCCCCTTGTTCTTCTTGATGAGCCCCTTATTCTTAACGATGAGTCTGTTGTGCCTCTATGTGCCCCCGGTTTATGTGTAGACGATTCTCAATGTGTCGTTGAGGGCAACGATGACTTTTTATAGGGGGAGGTGGGGGTTATTCATGATAGGATTGGAGAATTTGAAGATCTTCTTGGGGTGGAGGTTAGTGATTCTAAGATTGAAGAGCTTGAAGATTATCTTGAAGGGATCGGTGATTTGTTTGAACTAACACATACTTATTTGGAGGAAGAGGAGAGTAAACCGATTACCATCTTGTAAAATTCAAATCAAGGTGAAGAGGAAGAAGGGAGGACGATTGAAGTGCTTGAAATTCTTAAGAGTGCTATTGGATGGGAACCACGAGTTGTTGAGGGAGTTAGCCCCCGTATAGAAATGGTGAGAGCCGGGTCTTGGAGGTTATTGTGGGAAGGCTTAATGTTCGTAGTCTCCGAGAGTGAGTGGGTGAATCCTATTCACATGGTGCCGAAGTAAGGGAAAGAAGAGTTGTTGGCCACGAGGGCTTCAACGGGTCGGAGGACGTTGATCGACTATAAGAAGATTAATAGGTCTACCAAGAGAGATCATTTCCCTCCCCCGTTTATCGAATGAAGGTTTGAAGATTTAGCCGACCATTACTCCTTTTGCTTTTTCGATGAGTCGTCGGGCCACTTCAAAACCACCATCCCACCCGAAGACCGAGCTAAGATGAGCTTCAATTGGCCATTGGGAACGTTTGCTTTTTGGTGGATTTTATTTGAACTAAGTAATTCTCCAAGGACGTTACAAAGAGTGGACCCTCCTGACAATGAGGAGATTATTTTGGTGGAGCCTCCCGTGATCTTTCCACCTTGACCAAAAGGGAGTACGTCAAGCTAGTGACGTGAAACAAGCGCTTCTTGGGAGGCAACCCAATTTCTTCTCGTTTATTTATTTTATTTTCTTCCTTTCTTCTTAAAACGAAAATCTAAAAACATTTGAGAAATTGAAAAACAAAAAAAAAATTTGTTGAGATTCGTGTACATATTTTCTTGAGTTTTAATTTCGTGTGATTTTCTTGTATAGTGTGTTGTTTTCCGACTTCAGCCTTGGGCGATTGGATAAGTGAGTAGCGTTTGTGGAGCTGGGAGATACTAGCCATGCTCGATTTATGCTTAGATTGCTTAGATGCCTAGGTGGACCCCCACCGAGCTCGACCAAAACTCGCTCGGTTAAGGAAGTTTCTATTCCCCCTTCTTTTACTTGGTTTCCATTAAAATGCGGGTAATGCATGGTTTAAGTGTGGGTTGGGTAGGTGGTTATGGTCCGGATATTTATCAAGCATGATTTGTCTTTCTCAACTCGAGCCTTGGCGAAGTGACGCATTCTTGGCGAAGTGACGCTTACTATTTGCGCATTTATGTGGTTGAGTCCATTTTTATTTCTTTTGAGTCGTTACTACATTGTGAACAACTCCACATTCTTAGAAGTTTGAATAGTTTACTTGTCGAGCTTTTGCATGTTTATGGCTTCTTGTGTGAGGGGCTGGATTTTTGTGCTTCGTCGAAAATCCGCCTATATATATTTATAATCAACTTTTGCTCGTGAAAAGATTGCAACGCTCTAAAAACTTTTTGGATTTTGCTCCCAAATTCGGTGCAAACTAGTGAGTAGCCTTGTGTGATTTATCGGCTTGCTTACATCTTTATGGAAATTGCATTGAGGAGGTTTGGTTTTGCTCGTAAATGATTAAATTTGAAAATGACTTTGAGGCACACATATCACCCTTGTTCCGGCCATATCCATATATATACGCTACTTAAAAATCCCAAATGAGCCCCCTTGAGCCTATATCCCATTTCTTTTTAGCCGAGCTTGATTTCAGCTCTTATATCTTCATAATCGTGAGGTGAGAGAGTTTATTGTTAGTTGATGAGAAATGTGAGGGAAATCTATCGAGGATTTCGGGTTTTGAGTTGCTTATACAAAAAAGAAAAATAAGAGAATAAAACTCCAACTCAAATCACGAAAAGTGATAAAGTGTGCGTTCAAGTGGAAAGCCTAGTTTAAAGGCTAAATTTAGTAAAAAGAAGCAAATTCAAAAATCTTCTAAGTGTTGTGAAATAAAAGTCGGGAAAGAGTGTGTAAGAAGAAAGGGTTTCGAATGAAGGTTTGGTAAATCGGGGAAGGTGAAGCGATTATAATCTTCGGGTTTTAAAAATTAGGATTTTGTGTGTTATTGATCACGTTTGATCGTGAGTTAGCCACTATATCCCAATATTACGTACCTTACAAAAGAGCCAACATTACAACCCCTAATAAAGACCTCTTTCGATTCTTATTTGGTCATGTACTATGAGCAATTTTGAGCATCCGATTTGTGAAATTTTGACAAGGTGCAAGTATTGACCGGCTTGAGCGTATACATGTCCCATATCAAACACTTGATCGAATTGAGCGAACACCCTCAAGATTCCATTTGTGAGGAAGTCATCGATTTTGCTTGCATTTGAGAAATAGTAATACGAGCAATTCTTGATGATAGCGAGTCTATGTTGATACTATCATCTTATAAATAAGGATAAGCACAAGTATTTTTCTTTTTACATAATGTTCATTGCATGTGCACTCTCGATTCTTTTCGTTGTTCAAGGACGAACAAACCGATAAGTGTGGGGTAGTTGTTTTGCATATAATTGTTGTGTTTTTCCTCGTGTTTTTAATTAGGGTTTAGCGTCGTGTCTAGTAGTTTTGAATCGTTTCTCGTTAGGTTTTAGGTCTTTTTCTTCTTTATTTTCTTTTTGGCTTTAAGAATACGAAATGTGAAGTGTTTGTGCTATTTTTGGGTTTTTAAGTTTAAATTATTGTTTTATAGGTGGCTAAAAGGAGTTATATTCACTCGGCGGAAGTTTTGGACCGGAAAACAAGAATATCGAGCCAAAAGCATCCAGGATCGACTGGAAAGCTCAAAATCAACCGCCAATCGACTAGTGGTCGATCGACTGGTCCAGGATTGACTGAATGAGCTCCAAATCGACTGCCGGACAGAGACCAACATCTTGGAGCAGAGTAGTCGATCGACTGCCCTTCAGTCGATCGACTGAGCAGTCGATCAACACCCCCTGCAGTCGATCGACTGCAACGCTGAGGGCTGTGGGATTTTTGGTGTTTTTGACATTTTTGTCCCTGCAAACAACTATATAAAGCCCACACCTTGCACCATCGAAGAGATAACTCCCTTCCCACCCCTAACTTGGGTTTGGGGATCAAAATTACTATCAAGCTATTGGATAATTCTCTTTTCTTAGGTTTAAGATTCAAATTCAAGCATTGATGAATTTTCTTTTCCTAGTTTTAGATTTAATTTCAAGCACCTCCTTGGGTTTTTAAGCCTAAGAAGAATCCAAATACTCCTTTGGATTATTACTTTGATTGCAATTACATTCAAGCTTTGTTTCATTTCTTAATCCAAGCAAGTTTCCTTTTAATTTCATGTTTTATGCTTTAATTCCATGCTTTGTTCTTCATTTCCATGCTTATTCTTCATGTTATGCCTTTTGTCTTAGCACCTTGATTTCTTGTTAGATCTTAAGAATTATATATGAGATCTAGATGATTGACACATCTAGATCATAGATCGAGTTTTAGATCGTCTTGATTTTGAGTTGTTCTTGTGCTTTATTTGCAATTTAATTTTAATGCTTTGTTTCATGCTTAATCCTAGATCTATGCTTTGTTGATTGTTATTTTTCATAAAGTTTTAAACATTCTCGTCTATCTTCATTGCTTTATCCATTCATTCTTTCAATTTTTGCTTATGTGCATTATTTGAGTTTTTATGCATTGTTGTACCTTGTGCTTGCATTCTTGTACTTCGTGAAACATTGCTTGTTCTTGCTAAATTCTCGATTTTGCTTGCATTTTCATTGAAGGCATACAATCGAGGCATTATACCCACTTGCTATTTCAATTTTTAGGATATTTTAATTAGTTTTATTGCTTTAATTTCGTTTTCCTTTTATTTTCAAAGCCTGAAACACTTTGAATCTTTCAATTGAATCGATTTTCGATAATACCAAGCCAAGAACCCGTTGTTATATTTCAACACCACTAAACTCTTCAACAGCATACAGCTTTATCTCCCTCATTCTCTGTAGTACATGTTCTAAGTGAACCCTGTGTTCCTTTACGTTTTGGCTGTAGACTATAATATCATCAAAAAACACCAAAACTGATTTCCTTAAGTAATTACTAAAAACATGGTTCATCAATAACTGAAAGGTAGCAGGTGCATTGCATAACCCAAAAGACATGACCAAGAACTCATAGTGACCATTGTGAGTTCTAAAGGCAATGAGAAACTTGTGTTCTGGTTTCATAAGGATCTGAAAATATCCTGACGCCAAATTAATTTTGGAAAAATATCTTTCCCCATGTAATTCATCAAGTAACTCATATATATCACGGGTATTGGGTAGTCATGTTTAATGGTCAATTTGTTTAGGTACCTGTAATCCACACATTCTCCATGAAGAATCCTTTTTCTTAACCAAAATGACAGGAGATGCAAATGGGCTCTTACTGTTCTGAATTATTCCTGATTCAAGCATCTCCTTAACAATCCTTTCTATCGCATCCTTGTGCTCATGGGTAGTCCCTTAAGGGTATTGGTGTTTAGGTGAGCTTCCATGTTTCAATAGGATTTGGTGCTCAATTTCTCTATTAGGTGGTAACCCCTTGGGTCCTTCAAACACATCTTTGAAATTTTCTAGTAAGTCACTCAGTAGTGGTTTGTCCTCCTGATCAAGATTTTGCAGGGTAACCCAATATAATTTTTGTATCTCATCCTGCATCAACTTGTACAATGCAGGTCCTGTGATCATCTTGAGTTCAGTCTGTGTAGTAAGGGTCTGTAGCTTAACTCTTCTCTATCCTGTATTCACTGTAACTCACATTTTATCATAAACTAGTTCTATAGAAGTGCAAGACTTGAGCCAATCTCCCCCTAGGATCAGGTCATATCCATCATGCTTCAACAACCTTAGTGGATAGCTAAACTTTTGGCCCTGCATATCCCATTGAGACCCTTATACCAATGGGAACTCACCATCTTTTGACCATTAGCCACCTTGACCAGAACTATTTTTACCAACTCCAATTTGCATCCCAATTTATTTGCAGTATCTTCTTTCATAAAGCTCATTATTTTTCCTGAATCAATAAGGATGTGGAGCTGATGCTCTCCACATTATCCAACCATCCTCATAGTGGTCACCCTTGTCTCTCCTGAGACGGTGTTTAGGGTCATTTGTACCTCCTCTAATCCTGTCATAGATCTTTCTAAACATTCCTGGTTGTCATGAACATCTCTTCTTCCTAAGTCATAATTATATTGTTAAACCTTTTCTTGCACCTGTGCCAATAACTAAAGTGTTCATAACTGTTGTAGCATAGCCCTTTCTCTCTTCTAGCAGCCATCTCATTGGCAGTTAGGGTTCGCCCCTTTCTTCTCATTTTCCTGCAAAATCCTAACTTTGTTCACAACACGTATTTTATATTTATTTTTATGTATAATGTGGGCATTGCATGGTTTAAGTGTGTTGGGGGTCGGGGGGGGGGGGGGGGTGGGGTGGAGTTCGCCCTTATTTAGTAATTTCTTCGTATGCTTGCTTGTGTATAAGATTTGAGTCGTGTGGATTGATATTGGTTGGAACCTTGATGAAGTGACGCGATTAGATGCTCTGGTTAGGTTGTTTAGACTTCCGTTCGACATTAGTGTAATTGTGGGGCATGAAGTGTAGGAAACCTATGAAATGTTTTGACCGTGTTATACTTGCGCATATTTCGAGAGTTGAATACTCTCTACTAGCCCCATTTTCAAGTACCCTCTATAAGAATTTTTTGTAAATTTTTCATTTTATTTTTGGAGACGTTAAAAACTCCACGTGCTTATCGGAAAATATTGTGAGTTGCATCTAGCAACAAATGATTGAAAAAAAGCTACACATATACTAACTTAAAAAGCTACTCTATCCTACAAGTCAAATACAAGCTAAATGTGGCTAAACCCACTTGCTCTACATTACCAACTAACTAAAGTATGCCAAAAGAGGTAAAAAGCTTTAAAAGAAGTAAGAAGACAACAATGGTGGAAATTGAAAGGTTCAGGAACAATACAAAATAAGCTAAAACATCTGAACTACAAGCAAAACATGAGAGAACCAATTACTTAAAACATTCATAGAAACTAACAAGAAAATGCAAGAGAACAATAATTATAAATTACCCAATTAGAAAAGTTCATCAAGTACATTAAGCTACTCCACTCTACAAACTAAACTAATCTAGGAGCTAATTTAAAATTATAGTAACTAATCTAACTAGGGTTATAAGGGGCTCAAAAGCAAGCTCTCAAATCAAACTGGGTTTGTGGGATTAAATAGGTGAAAGTGGGGACAAAATGGTTATTTCATCCAAAAAGGCTAAAAATGGCCTTTCGTCGATCGATGGTGTCTCCACCATTGATACAATGTCAATCCACGCATGATGTTGATGGTGGGAAAAAATACGTGTGTTGATGGCATGCCGATCGACGTGGGTGGGTGATTCTCGGCTGGTCAGGCGATGCTCTGCGGTCGACGTATGTAGAAGGACCGTGTTGATTGGGCATCAATAAATGGCTTTGCATCATGGGTTCGGGTCATCTTTTCATCAAATTGACTTGATTGTGACCTTCAGGAATGCGCTTGGGCTCACTCGACTATCTTAAAACCAAGAAAAATAAAACAACATAAAAGATGTACAAAAATAAGAGAAAAAATACAAAAACTATTAAAAAGAAGACAAACACTACGAAAACATAAAACAAGAAAAAGGGACAAAATACGACTCCAACTCAACTAAAGCACACAAAACAAGACATAAAAACAATCAAGAAATACAAGTAAATATGTATAAATTAAAAAGCCCTTGTCATACTTAGGCTTAATAAGAATAGCAAATGGTTTGATAATCTTTGTATCTGGAATGGTATGGGGTGACCCAATACCAATCTCTTGGGTGCGTTTCAAGTGCCACGATCATCAAAATCTGCATGAACGATCCAATGCTTCTTCCTCTAGCTGAAAAATAAGCATGATATAAGTGAAACACAATTAAACGTATACAAGTACAATAATAAACAAGTATTCACATTTTCCGACTTATCAAATCATCTCAAACTTAAACTCTTGCTTGTCCCCAAGCAATTTAGAATTAAAGCACACAAAGAGAAACAAAATGGTAAGTGATATTTTCCTCAGGTCCTCCCGGTTTTTGCGCAAGTAAATCACTCACGTTGCTTAAACAAATTCATCGGACTCTAAACGGTCTTATATTTCTAGAAATCACAAGCATTTTATGTTTCGACAAAGTGATCCCAGGAGTTAGGCAATCCCATCTCATCTACATCAAATCAATGTACTATGGTGTCTCCCATGTTACTCGTAGGTGTGAATCTATCTATCATTTGTCGTGATTGAATAGCTCGCTTTCCCATTTTATTATATTTTCATAAGGCATGTATCTCCGCACTATCGTGCTTGTCTCGGTATTTAGTATTAGGTGCCGAACGAGAAGATCATATGACTTAGACATTCGATTCGTCAAATTCCACCTCCGGTTTATGAAAAAGGTCTGTATGTTTGACTAAAGAGTATGCATACTTAGAATAAAACGTCGGCCCCTCTAGTCTTGTTGCCACTAGAAAGTAAATGTAGTGTGTGTTGTTGCACTGGATATACCACGGGTAGGTAGCTGACTCAACACCTCATATTTATTTTATATTTTTTCTCTCTTTTATCCTGACTAACTACAATTTCGGTATCCTCCAACCACGCTTTAAATTTATGTTTTAGCTAACAAGATATTCTCACACGACCACAAACTTAAAGGCTTGCATTGATTACGGCAACACCAAGTACACCTCAATAACGCATAAAATTTAGAATCGATGCCTTACAAATGAATCATAAAGGTGCCAACAATCATACCATTGATCTTAAATCAAACAATGCCTAAAGAGTTTAATCGAAACATAGTTTTCGCAAGCAATGTAAGTAAGTAAAATCAAATTATAAACTAATTCTCAATTCATCATCATAAATTCCACTTACCAGGCTGTTACTGGGTCACTTAATAAAAACCTTCAACCTTGTTTTTTATTTATTTTTTTGATGCGACCAAAAACACTAGTGCCTCAAGAATAGGGGGTACTCACCTTAGTTACATAGGCAGCGACCTGAATAACGCAATATACGTGATCAGCAACTTGATTGATCCTGCAAAACAACACCCAATGCCAAGGTGGTTGACGGCCCCGACGTATGTCCTCCGATGCTTAAGTTAGCGAGTGTGAAAGAGATGTGAGAGCTCAAAATACGTAGGATATAAAATTAACTTAGAGAAAAGAATGAGGCCTGAGTCCTCTTTATATAGATAAGAGAAGTATTCCCCAAGCTAGGGTTCTCCTCTCCTACTATAATACCATAAATACCACAACCGACTTAGAATTAGGATTCATGTATTCTAAGTTCCCATAAATAATATAAATCTCGCTAAATTACAAGAATAGCCATGGGTTTATAATCATATCCATGAGTGTAATCCACCGGGACCCCACAAGATAACCCATGTTATCCCGTAAAGCCCAAAAACATAAGGCCCAACACTCGACGTTGAGCTACCACTCGGCACTGAGCTGGTATAATAGTACATGTGTCATAAGAGCTCTATACCTTGCATAAGAGCTCACTACTCCCATGCTTCAGGTCTCTACTCCTTAGAACAGCTCGCTCAGCTCCTAGAAGGATTGCCCCTCCTAAGAAATGAGGTCGCTTACCCAATTTACCATAGATACCTGCGTATAGCTGACGTGAATATTTGATGCCGTATCAGCTAGTCTCCCACATTCTGATTGGTTGGGGTAGGAAACCAAGTATAATGTAATAATGTGTTTTTTAAGAAGTCAGACGATCACAAACTTTAAGAAACCACGCCACCTTTAGCCATCACATCCTTATTAAGACCATTAAATGCATCTCTGCACCATGTCGGACACGCGTCAATAGCCCATTTTCTCGTAATTTATTTAATCCAGTGGGTTCAAAAATGAAAGGCCCACAATAAACCCTACCAAATTTTCCACCTTTCGAAAACTCTTTCTGTCCTTTCAGCTTCTTTACGCTGTCCAACCCACAAAATACCCCTTCACCTTCATTTGTCCTCACCTTACACACAAAAACTACATCAAAGAAACTCCATTTTTACTGAAAAAGCTTCGAGTTTTTGCAAAAATCATCAAGAACCGTCAAAACCACGTCAAATTCACCGATCAACACCATTGGTAAGTCCCCCTAATCTCTTATTTTGAAAGTGATTACTATAATTTTACTACCGATTGTTGCGATTGTTGAGTGTAATCTTTATTTGTTTATGTCCCGCTAATTGACGACGAACACAACTTCCTCTTCCATCCCTCAAACTCCTAACACTTCAAATCCAGACCCACCATCGAACACCGAATCAATCTAAATCCCCCTAAAACGACCCAGTAGGAAAAGAAGAAACCCTCCAACACCCCAACCTGGTTTGAATGATGAACCAGAGGGTGATGTTAGTTGGACCAAACTCGAAGCTCAGACTAGGGAGTATAATGAGGTTAGGGCCTTGATTAAAAACATAGCAGAAGACTCCCCTTCAATAGAACCTGAAACCGAAAATATCCCCGAAGGCATCCCCATAGTTCAACCCGATATGCCTTTAACCTCCGAACACTTTCTCGCCAACCCAGTAACTATAACACCCCCATCTGATCTTGTCGACCTACTTCCTCTACCTCAAACTACCAGGATAACCACACAAAACCGTTGGACGCTTCGTGATCGAAGCAAACTTGAAGAGTTTGAGAAAGCACTTAACCTCCCTGAAACTGCTAAAATGTTCTCCCCCAATATCCTTCAAACTGACCCAGATCATCCTCCTCCCAACCACATCACATTCTTCAACAAGCTCCTCAAAGAAGGATTCAGGTTCCACCCCCCCCCCCCCCCCCCCCTCATTAGTTCTTTTATCTATACCGCAAATAAGTATGGAGTCCCCCTTCTCAAAATGACCCCTAACTCAATTAGGTTCCGAGCTGGATACCTGATCTTGTGTACATATTATGATGTCCAACCCGACCCATGATTCTTTCATTTTTGATTTCAAATAAAATATCAAAAAAGTTCTTTTTACCTCTCTACTCGCATTGGAAAACCGCGTTTCTTGAAGAACCCATCATCAGAAGTGACCGACTAGCGAAACAAGTTATTTTTCATCCACAACACCAAGACCTGACCCTTCTCCACCAAACTTCAAAACTATCCCCTTAAACAAGACTCACCTACTTCCCCCCCAAAAAAACCTGCCCTCTATAAACAATACTCCGATCAACTTTTTGAATGTAGTAACTAACTTTTTGATGTGGTAAGACTCACAAGTTGGGAAAGATCTTTTCATTTGTAGATCTTGACTCGCGACCTACGGACCAAGTTCTAACCAGATCCAAATTCGGTAGGTTTCCAATTGTCAGAGACCTCTTTTACCTTATTCTTGCAACAAAAGCGAACTTAATGTTTCTAATTTCTTACACAGATAACCTCATCGCTAGCTGCTTATCGTCGAGCTAAAGATGGTCAGGAGTAGCTCGCTGACTCAGAGGAGCAAATACCTCTCTGAGAAATCCTTTTCAAAGGAAAAGGAAAAGGAACAGGTAAAAGGGCAGATGTCACACTGATTCCTGTAGCTCCAGTTCCTAAACGCCAACGTCTTTAAAGGGCATATACTTCTAGCTCTCTAGACTTAGAGAAGAGCGTGGCTCAATGCAAGGACACTGACCAAATATAGTCACTTATTCACAAATGAATAATGACTAAGGCAACTTAATATCTTCAAACAATACATTGTATCAAACTCCCACACATTTTACTTACAACCTCCTTTCCCCTACTTCCCATGTAATAGTTGGATTCCATGGTGACTTCCATATCTAGCCAACTGCTGGCAGTGACTACTGAGGGCGAGATACAAAAAACATGCGACGAGCTGACAGCTCAAGCGGAGAAACAGACTCAAAAACTTTCCTTAACACAAGCAGAGCTGGATGAAGCACGTCCCCAATTGATGACTCGGGAGGAAGAACTGAACATCTAGAGGAGACAAGTGGAAAAACTGAAGGATGAAGCCACTCGCTTAAAGGATGAAGCCACGTAATCCAAATATCAAATATAAGCTGGAAGAGCTATACAAGAGAAAGAGAGGGAGGTGCATGCAGTTGGTCGCATAGCCTACGAACAAGGTGTGGCTGAAGGTCTCCACACATTTCTGAGGAGCGAGGTGGAAAAAAATTTCCTAGACACATACAAGGAGGAGTTGATGAAGGTTTACAGTGAACACAACCCTCTTTCTGGGCGAAATGGGGCGAGGCCTTAAATGGGTCCATTATACTGCAGAACGCATCAAGGGTCAGGTCACTGCGATTAATGTCCAGTTTGAACCGGATGTGAAGACCATATCCAAAGATCTCCCTCCCTTTACTTTTTGGAAGGGCGATAAAAGCCAGCCCTCGACGGCCAAATGGTGGATCCCGTGCCAGGGCGATGCAATTTTATGGGTTGGGCTTATTGCTGACCTGGAGTTTCCCTTGGATGAACATCTTAAATAGTTTCCGTTGTTTGTCCTTATTTAATTCTCAAACAACCATGTATGAACAATTCAACTTCACTGTCATGCCTCAGTATATCCCTGCTTGTTAATTTTATTATGCACCACTTATCATAAACTAATTATAAAGAAACATCCAAACCCCTTAGTAAAGCCATATGGGACCATGAATATTTAGGTCGCCAACCATAACGATAACCATCCACAGACAACCAAGACTATACTAAGTCCCCCGAGTTATTTGTAATAAAAGTAGAGACAGCCTGTTATCAAGGAACCATCCAGATACAATATCGCAAAAAATAGCATGTAAATCAAACATGCTCATATTTGAAAGAAAATATGTAAACCAAACATATATCCTTTTCAATACATATCAAAATACGTAAGGCCAACATACTTAAGAATACATAAGATATCAAGCAAACCAAAACAAGACTGATAAGACCAAATCACACAAAGTCAATTAGAATCATATAAGACCTAAATCACACATAATGAAAACATGAAAAATGAGAAGAAACATGTAAGTCAAAAATGTCTCCTCCAAAAATATTCCAGGATATGTAAATTAAACATATTCGAGGACATCCCAGAACATGTAAATCAAACATATTTAAGGATATGCGTGAATATGTAAAGCAAACATATTCACAAAAAAAAAACAACCATCCATATCTCTTATCATCGACCCGGCAAAAAGCATCGGGATTGCACTTTACTCATAAACCTAAAATACATAGAATGACCAAAAGAAACCCCTTACTTAAAGATATCATCCCGTAATGGGTAAAGAGTGTAACAAAGTACGAGTTCACCGTCGACCTAAAAAGTGCGTCGATTCATAATATCAATAAGTAAAGATAGAGTTTTTTAAAGTACGAGCCTGCTAGGCATAGTACTTCTTTAGGTGGCAAACATTACAGCTTCTCAGTAAAGCTTTCCCTTCTCCATCTTCGACCACATAGGCTCCCCCTTGCAATACTTTGATGACCTTGAATGGTCTTATCTAGTTCGGATCTAATTTCTTTGTTGCGTAGATCGCGTTAGATCGCTTCCAGATGAGGTCGCCAACCTGGAAGTATCTCCGTTTTACCTTTTTATTAAAGGTCGCTTGAATTTATTGCTTGTATCTTCCATACAAGTTGCGGCCTTATCACGTAGTTCCTCAATTATTTCGATGGTTCCTCTAGCTAATCGCTCATTTTGATCCACATTGAATGATGATAATCGTTGTGACCCTCCCACTATCTCTGCTGGGATAACAACCTCCATGCCATAAACAAGGCTAAAAGGCGATTCACTTGTAGTAGTTCGCGGGGTTGTTCGATAAGCCCACAATACGGGTGCAAGATCTTCATGCCAAAGTCCTCCTGCTTTTTCCAACCGCAATTTAATTCCCTGCACAATAATGCAATTAGTAACCTCAACCTGTCCTAGCTTGAGGATGTGCCACAGAAGCAAAATGTTGCTTCATCCCCATCTGCTTGCACAATTGTTGAATCATCTGCCCATTAAACTAGGCTCCATTGTCTGAGACTAGCACTCGTGGAACTCCATACCTTCAAAAAACACTATTAAAAATAAAATCAATGATATTCTGCTCACCGATGCCCGTCACAGCCTCGACCTTCACCAACTTTATGAAGTAATCCACCACGACCACCAAGTATTTTGACCGCCGGACGTTATTGGAAAAGGCCCTACGATATAAATCCCCCATTGCGCAGGGGGGGGGGGGGTGGGAGATTATCACCATCATATCTTCCGCAGGCACATGGATCACCAGTGCGTGCATCTGACACTTTCTACAAGTCAAGACAAGCTTGCCCGCCATACCCTTCATTCCTGGCCAAAAGAAACCTGCTCGTAAAGTTATTCCTACCAATGCTCTACTCTTCGCCTGATCACCACAATAACCTTCATGTATCTCCCGCAATACTTCCATCTCTTCTTCTATCACCAAACATTTTAAGTAAGGCCTGAAATGCGACCTCTTATACAAATTCATATTCATTAAATAAAAGCGTGCTGCTGTCCTGGCTTCCTTAGTTGATAATTTTGCCACCCCTGTGACCAACTTATTGAGGGTCTCCCGAATAGGTGTTCTCCAATCTTCCTTTCCATCAATTTCCATAACCTCTTTACATTTTTCTATACTGCTATGACTTAGCTCCATCAACGTGATCTTTCTTGTATCACAAGTACCCGAATTTTGGCGAGCTGATCGACTCGAACATTTTAAGCTCGTGGTAAGTGTTCTAATTCAAAATTTTCAAACTACATCGCCTCCTCCTTTAATCTTTTCAAATACTCCTGCACACGTTCTTCCCGAGCCTCAAAAAATCCATTGTGCTGGCGAGCTACTAGTTGCGAGTCTGTATAGGCCTTAATTCTCCTTGCTTCTAGGTCGCTTGCCATCTCCATACCTTGTAACAGTGCCTCATATTCCGCTTCATTATTGGAGGCCTTAAACCCCAGCCTTATTGCAAACTCCAAGTACTCTCCCTCTGAGCTAGTCAAAATAATTCCCAGCCCAGCCCTTGATGTCATAGTTGATCCATTTGTATTCAGTATCCATATCTTTCGTTCATCCTCTGGTTCAGTAGGTCGCACTATCTCCTGCAAGAAATCTGTCAACACATGTGCTTTGATCGTCGTTCTTGGCTCGCACGCCACATCATATTCACTGAGCTCTACTGCCCACTTCACCAACCTTCCTCACACATTTGGATTTCTCAACACCTTTTAAGAGATAAGTTGGTGCGTACCTTAACCTTGTGACCAAGAAAATAAGGTCGTAGCTTCCTTGTTGTATAGATTAGTGCAAACCCGCCTTTCTCCAATTCTGAATAATTCAGCTCAGCACCCCTCAACATTTGACTTATCTAGTAAATAGGATTCTGCAGTCTACATCCTCCCTTATGAGCACTGAGCTTACTGCAACCTCCCCCACGAAAATATACAAAATTAAATCCTCTCCCGGCATTAGTTTAGTCAACAATGGTATATTTGTCATGTCTTCTTTCATCTTTTCGAAGCTTTTGCAGCCTCTTGCATCCATTAAAACTTGGATCCCTTACGGAGTGTCTTAAAGAAAGGTACACCCTTCTCTGCCGATGTAGAGATAAAGCGACCAAGTCCTACGATTCGACCTGTTAGCACCTGTACATCACGCACCGTGTGTGGATGTGGCATCTCTATGATAGCTCGCACTTTTGCTGGATTTACTTTGATACCCCGCTCCATCATCATGTATCCCAAAAACTTCCCAAATCGTACGCCAAACGCACACTTATTTGGATTAAGCTTCATCCCATATTGCCTCAGGATACAAAGGCTTTCCAAAAATCTTCCACATGTGAGTCTGCTTTTTTGCTCTTCATCAGCATATCATCTACATAAACCTCCATGATAGACCCCAACAGATCTTTGAACATTTTATCCAACAGTCTCTGATAAGTCCCACCTGCATTCTTCAACCTAAATGATATAGACACAATACAATATGTACCTATTGAGGTGACAAAGCTCAACTTGGGTTGATCCTCCTTTGCTAGTGGGATTTGACGATACCCCTATGATGCATCCATCATGCTTAAGAGTTCGCAGCCGGAAGTCGAATCGACCGATTGATTGATACGTGGCAACAGATAATGGTCTTTTAGGCATGCCATGTTTAGGTTGGTAAAGTCCACGCACATCCCCCACTTCTGTCCCGGTTTATGCACCATCACAACACTAGATAAATATTTAGGGAATTAGATTTCCCGAATATGTCCAGCCTTTAGCAATTTTTGCACCTCTTGTTCAATTAATTTATCCAGCTTTGCTCCAAAATGTCTCCTCTTTTACCTAACAGACCGTGCTTCTAGATCAGCATTCAAATGATGTTGGGCGACCTCCAGGGATACTCCTGGCAGCTCTCCATCCTTAAAATAAAATATGTCACAAAACTCTTTTAACAACGCTATCAACTTATCCTTTATGTCCTCCTTCATTTGGATTCCTATTTTTGTGGTGTACTCCGGACAACCTTATTCTAACAAGATCTCCATCAATTCTTCATGTGGGCAAACAGAATTATCCTCCTCCTTCCTTTTCTTGGATCTAAGTTCTCCCTCCTGCACATCTCCTACCCTCTCTCGTTTGTTCTCACTCATACATTTCTGAACGGTCATCCGATAGCACAACCTAGCAACCTGCTGTTCTTACAACCTCACCTACCTTATCTCCCGCTGGAAATGTGATACTCATGTGATAAGTAGAAGTGATCGACTTGGATGTGTTAAGAGCAGGTCGCCCCAATATCGCATTGTAAGATGATCGTCCATGAACTATAAGGAATTTTAAATCTCTCTTTACTCTCAACTCCCATTCTCCCAAAATCACCGAGAGTGTTAGTTCGCCCTCCGTGATAACCAGTGCACTATTAAAAGCATAAATTGGTGTATTCACTGGTCGCACCTTCGTTTCCAAGCTCATATGTTCTAAGCAGTCCAAGTATATGATGTTAACCGAGCTTCCATTGTCCAAAAATATCCTGCCGACCTCGTACCTTCTATTTCTACTTCAATCGCTAGCGCATCGTTATGTTCTACTTGTAGACCGCGTCGCTCGTTAGGACCAAACGAAATTATTGGTCCCGATGTTGGAGGTCGCTTGTTGATGACAATGATCTCATATAGTCCAGGTCGGGCTGCCTTCGCATGGTTCTTCCATGCATTATTCGTATCTCCATCTGTTGGCCCTCCAGAAATCATGTTAATTCTCCCCTTGATTCCTCCTTCTCTTCTCTCTTCATTTTGTTTTCTACCTCCCTGTCGTGGTTGTCTCCCGACCTCGTTTGTGGGTGGACCCCCAGGAGGTGGGGGTGGCAGGGGATTTAAGGGTTCACGTAGTTCCCTATCTGTGTATATGACTTCATTCAAGTGCTCTGCCTTGATAAGCTTTTTTATTTCCTCCTGGAGATTCCTGCGTCGCTCTGTAGAGTGACCATAATTATTATGAAATAAGCAAAAGAATTCAGACATCGGGTTAGTAGGGATTTGTTCTCGATTCTCCGGACATTTGATGTCATTAGGTATTAAGAGCTCCATGATTGTGAACACCCTTGCTTGAGGATATGCCAAAGGTGTGAAGTCCTCGTCTCTCCAATCTTTCATATTGGCCCTGGGTGCTGCTCTTCCACCCGTGCCAGTGGTCAGGACCCCGCGCACAACCCGTCGTGGTTCTCTCCTAGGTTTCGGCCTCTTAGATACGATCTTTCCAGGTTCTATTTCCTCCATACCAAACCACAATCGATGTTCCTCCTCAGCTTCCTCCACCGGTATATACTTATAACATCGTTTAAGAACCTCGTCATATGTTCGTGCAACTTTCTTGGCTAGAGATTTGCATAGATCTTCTCTCCTTAACCCTTGATGTAATGCCCCATCCTTCGTATTTTCCGTAGTTGTGGGTACTTCTAGCGTGGCAGTAGTGAACCGATTGACATAGTATTTTAATCTTTCCTCTAGCCGTTACACCATTGTAAAAAGAGATTGTGCCATTTTTGTGTGATGTTTAACGCTGGCAAATTGCTTCAAAAAGGTTGCCATCAATACCTGAAAGCTAGTTATCCTACCTGGTGCCAACTGATGAAACCAATCTTGTGCAATTCATCTTGAAGTAGATAGGAAGGCCCGGCATCTCATAACGTCCATATATTTATGAAATACCGCCTCGTTTTCAAAAAGCTGCATGTGTCGGGTGGGGGTCGGTTGACCCATGATATTGAAAATCCAATGTCGTATACCCCTTTGGTAATATAACCTATATTATGTCATCCGAGAAAGGATGCCCCTTCTCCTCGCCAGGTCTTGCTCCAACGCCCTATTTTTGCAAAGCCAATAACGCTTCCTGTATATCCCTATAAGCCCGAGTACCTGGTCACACTTCACAATCTGTTCTTTACTCATAACGCCGACCTCGACATTTGTACGATCTTTTTTGTGGTTCGTAATCCACGAATGATTCTTCACTTTCAGTATACTCCCTTTCCGAATCATAGTGCCGACCTCGGCGTTTACAAGTTTTATGCCTTAATCCATCACCCCCAAGTCACCCACCTCTGGTATCATCCTCCTTGCCTTTCTCTTGCTTGTAATGTTGATCCCGTGACCCTCCTTCCATACGTAGGCGATTCTCGATATGGTCATCCTCAAAGGATGACGTAGAATATTTTGTGTATCTCCATTTGCTTGAACTTTTCAATAGATCGCGGCTTGGTTTCCATGGGTAAGACTCCCTACTTCTTTCTTGCTCAGCCTTTATTGGCCTTGGTGTGTATTTGTCACCTTTCTGGTCAGCTTTTACCTTCCTTCGTCATCCTTATGTGTTTTACCCGCCAAAAGTTCTTCCACCTCCTTTTGTTTATCTGGAGATATTAGTCCCATCAAACCTACCATGAGCCCCTTGTTAACATAACAGGGTTTATCGTTTGAAAACTCCTCCCACTCCGCCATTCCCATGTGGATTGCCCTTTGCCTGGTGACCTTGGGAACCTCTTTCCGAAGTTCTTCTTCTGATTTGTTTGTGTTTACCTTCCTTGGTTAAGGTGGTGGTATCGTGGCAGGCTCCTGATTTGTTGGTTCTCCCAATAGGGGGTGTTGGCCCACCCTTTTTTTGTTTGTATTTATTTACGTCGTTATTTGATTCCTTTGGTTTGCTTGATCCAGGACAAATATTCAGGACCCTATGTGGTATAGTTCTTCCTTTCGTGTTGCCATTATGAATAGTCTCACACCTTTTGCTCAAGGACTCAATGTCCCTTTTTCCTATAGACGGCGTCACTTGATGCGACCGAAAAGATTAGTGCCTCGAGAATAAGGGGTACTGACCTTAGTTACGTAGTCAGTGACCTGAATAACTCCAAATACGTGACCAGCGACCTGTGATCCTGCAAAACAACACCCAATGCCAAGGCGGGGCGTAAGTCCTCCGATACTTAAGTTAGAGAGTGCGAAAGAGATGCGAGAGATCAAAATACGTATCATATAAAATCAACTTAGATAAAACAATGAGACCTGAGTCCTCTTTATAAAGATTAGAGAAGTATTTCTCGAGTTAGGGTTCCCCTCTCCTACTATAATACCATAAATACCATAATCGACTTAGAATTAGGATCCCTCCTGTATGCTAAGTTCCCATAAATAATAGAACTCCTGCTAAATTACAAGAATAGCCATGGGTTTATAATCATATCTATGAGTGTAATCTGCCGGGACCCCACAAGATAACCAATATTAGCCTGTTAATACTCAAAAACCATAAGGCCCAGCATTCGACACCGAGATACCACTTGGCACCGAGCTGGTATAATAGTACATGTGTCATAAGAGCTCGCTACCTCACATAAGAGCTTGTCACTCCCATGCGTCAGGTCGCTACTCCTTAGAACAGCTCACTCAACTCCCAGAAGGATTGCCCCTCCTGAAAAATGAGGTCGCTTACCCAAATTATCATAGATACCTGCGTACAGGCGAAGTGAATATTTGATGCCTTATCTTTTTTTTTTAAATAAAACTACTCCTAGACTTTGTAGACAAAGAATTTATTTAGCAGCAAAGATTCACCACACACTGACACATTCATGAGAAAAATTTCGAAAACACCACATACATCACAGATTCTTTAACTCCCCCATATATAAAAATTAGCCACATCAAAAGAGTAAACTAAAATTAAAAATCAAAATAGGGGTGTTCAAGGAAAGAAATCACCCAAGAAACTAATGAGAGAGTCCCAATGGAATTCAATCACATGCAGTGGTGGTATTAGCCCAGTTCTAAACCTTCGATCATTGACCACCTTAACTACAGGTGGCGATGAATTCCTAGGTTGAGCAGCCTTCAGTGAAGCTGGTGGAGGTAATTTATCTCTCAAGAAAATAATTCATAGTGCCGTAGATATATGATTAATATTTTAAACCTTTAATTGCTTATTAGAAAAGAATGTTTACAACGGTTTGATAACTTAGTCCATGAACAAATATGTAATAAACAAATCTGCACCACACTTGTGAGCCAAAGCTCAATACCAACGGTCAAGAATGATGAATAATCATTCATTAAGATATAACAATATACAAAAACCTCTTTCATGAGCAAAGACAAGTCAAATAACAATCAAGTTGGTTTCCCAATTACAAACAAAAGCGTACAACTTAAATTCAAACATTTCAACACTCACAAATGCATTAAAATATCACTCTACTTATTTTTAGTTTAATTTTTCCTATAAAACCCTTTGAAAGATAATTTTACCCACCTCGATTAAAGGCCTCGTAACCCTCACAATCCCCAATCGGCGACGTCTGGATTACTACATAATAATCAACCCACCAGGGTTCTAGAGTCGAGACAGAAGCAGGAGCCACAAACGTTAAGCGGCAAGCAGTTGAAGGTGGAGGCACCAATCCGCAGAAAGTGGCAAGTCACCGAACTATGGTGTCCAACGGTCTCTCTTTAGAGAAAGAATCAAGCCTGAGAGCGAGCAGAAGAACCAGAGCCCTCACCTTCTAGTGCGTGTGTATGTGTGTTTAAGATTATCAATCCACCATTCCTATTGAGATTCAATTTGCAATATTGTAATTTAATTGTGAGGTTGAGTTACTAACCTTTGAGATGGTAATTAATTACGAACCTAATACTTCCTCGAACTAGAAATGGCCAGGGGCCTGTAACCACCTGATTCCGACCTTGTCGCCAATGCCGCCTGCGGTGTCGGAGAGTGTCTGAGAGAAGATGAATCGAATGGTGTCTGAACTCATACCTAAATTGGGCTATTTTTTTGGGAAAATTCCATGGATACACGATTTGGTTATGTTGATTCCATTTATATCACCATAGTTAAAAGATACCTTAAATGTCTAACCATTATATAAAATATCTCATTTTTACGTGATTATAATTTATTGCTTATTCTGATACACTAACTAAATATAATTATTCTTAGATATCAATCTTAATTATATTTCCTATAATATCTCACTTATTCATAATTAACACCATTATCATTACATACATCCCTAATTATTCTCCCATAGTATCTTACTAATCAAGAATATTGATTCTTGATAATTAATGTAGTTATTCTCATATAAGATTCTACTCATCAAGAATATTGATTCTTGATAATTAACGTAACAGTAATGTTCTTTACACATATTTTATTATTTTATTATTAAGGAAACAGTAAATATGTTTTTCACACACATGTTTATTTTATTCTTTGATTAACTTTTTATTCATATTTAATTAATTTCGGTATCTCTATCTTATACCATAATTTTTTATTATTTGATTTGTTGTTAACTTATATTTATAATTCAGATGAACAAAATCCGATTGCTAAAAAATACAAAATCACCCAAACAACAACCACTTTATCAAAATGTTTGAGAAATAAAAGTGCACAAGAATAAACCGAAAAAAAAAACACTACAGAGAATAAATAAAAAATTAACTACATATCAATCAAACAAAATCTGAGACCTAATAGGCCTATAAATCAAACATCATGTTGATGAAAAAAATTGAGTGTACAAAAATTATTTATTTTTTATTTCTTATTTTATTTATTTTTTATTTCTTTTGGTTTAAAATCTAAATGAACAAAAACCCTACAATAATATTTGTTTTATTGTAATCATCCTTAGATATAATTCCTAATTACTGCATTATAATATCTTACTCATGTTCATTACACATTCTTTTTTATTTTATTATTGGAGCAATTGTTTATTTATATTTAATTAATTTTCATATATCTATCTTATACCATGATTTTTTATTATTTGATTTGTTATGGATTTATATTTATAACTTTAAATGAACCAAATTCAATTACTAAGAAATACAAAATTAACCAAACAACAACTATTTTTTTAAATTATTTAAAAAACAAAAGCGCAAAAGAATAAACAAAAAATTAACTACAGATCAACCAAATAAATTATGAGGACCTGACAGGCTTATAAATTCAACATCGACATAAATCATGTAAAATAAAACTTATAACTAAATTACAGATCAATTGTACATAAACCAAATATGAATATAAATAATCTTACAAGACAACTATACATAAAACAGATATCAACATAAATTCGCCTCGCAACGGTCGACCGGGTTCGGGCTGCTCTTCTGGAAATATAAACAGAGAGTTATAGCCAGCAATAAAAAAATAAACAGATAGTATAAAAAAGATGTAAAACTAGTATTCAAGAGATGCACAACCGATATACAATAGATAAATATAAAATAAGCCAAAATAATATAGATAACTAGATGATAAAGAACAAAGATCCCCATTATAAATATTACTAACTAACTAATTAATTAATTAATTATCATGGAATTCAAGTTTGTCTAAAAATATGACTTTTAGTTTCCAAAACACATACTCCGTGTACTCTTAACTAATTAGCATAAAATATTAGCCATCAATTATAGCTATAATAATATATATAACTAAAAAGAATCATATAAAGATTTGATACAAGTAACATTCGCTGAAACATTTTCATTAAAAAAAATGAAGGCCCATTCCCATAATTAGTAGAATCAAAAGTTGAAATGATTGAAAATAAAAACAAAACTTTGATTAATAAAGAGTTATCCCCCATGAACGAAGCTTGTCCTGTTGTAAATCTTTTGTTCTTTGTACTTTCCTCTGCAATAAGTTCAACACAAAGCAGACTTTATGTGTACAAATATATATATTTTACATACAAAAATTCAAAGAAAGCCACCCGTGTGTCTCAGAGTGCAAAAATATTAAAGTTAGGGTTTGTGTACAAACAAATTTTAATTTTGCATACGAAATTATAAGAACCCAGAAAAACAATTAAAAGGATCTGGAGAGAAAATTTATGTACCTTCTGATTGCTGGATTTTCCATGACGATAGATGAATATCCAACGAGCGTGAAGAACTCCCAACTTTTTTCTCATGAAGAGCGAGAAAAAAGGAGAAAAGAGAAAGAAAACGAAAAAGAAATTGTTCACGCAAACTGCTGATTTCATGGGATTTAAATTATATGATGAAAAATAATTAAATTACCTTAAATACATATATCCCAAATATAAGTGTTAACTAGAGTCTCGTATTATTGAGATAAAATTTAACTCAAAACGTAAGAAAGTAAATAAAAATTGTATTAATGGAAAAAAAACTAACTAAAGGTACAATTGAAATTTCCTTATAAAAAAATAGTATTTTTTTGTCATTTTCTCTTTTTTTTTTCTTAACAAATAGATATGATTGAATTAGTATTCATTCCACGTGTAAATGATCACCCCAGTGATTTCAATGTGAATCATAAATCTTATTCTTAAACATGATGGGAATGTATATATAGATAATGTCAGGGAAAAGAGAGAATACTAATATTATATAATTAAGATAAAACAATAGATGGGTTTGCCTCCCATCCAAAGCCTTTTTTTTAACGTCTTAGGCTCTACATGTTACTATCCTATAAGTGGTAGCCCAAGGAGGTTTCGACGGAGGTCTCAAAACGAGTGGAAATCTCACAACCTCAATCTCCTTAAACTTCCTTCATTTCAAACTTGGGTGCTTAACCGAATCTTTTCGACTTGGTGACAATTTCTCATGGAACATGGAGAACACAATATCACCAGTCATATCATTCACAACCTTCTCCAGTGTCCACTTATTACCCTTATTGATACAACACTCGTCCACCAACTTGGAATATTTTGTAATTCTTTTAGTCGCACCAAGTAAAAGGAAATTAATTTCAACCTTCTTAAAAATGTCTTGGACATGCTTCTCCGTGTCCTCCTTTGTTGCTTGTACTATTCTTGAATTGAGGAGAAGTGGCTCTGTTATGATTGGGACATGGAAGAGAGGAATATCAAGTTTTTTGAATTCAGCAAGTCGAAGTTTGGGTGACCCAATACCAAACTGTTTTGGATCTATTTCACCTTCGTTCCCTTTTCCTCATCTCCAAACTAACTTATCATCTTCTCGGGAACCACAAGTGTCTTCCCACTTCGTAGTGTGATGGTGCTCACATTTTGCTAATTTATTTTGGGTTAAAACTACAACTCATTGCCTGCTTGTATGTCTAAACGACTGATGTGATCCATCAACTGGATAACTTGACACTCCAAGTTTTTTATGTTGGCGATAGTGTCTTGCTGGAATTGCAAAGTGTTAGACACATATTTTTTTCCTCATTTCCTCAAGCTATGATCCAAATATTTGTTAAACCAATGACTTAGGATAGTACTATGGGCCTTGAATTACGAAGTGTGATCCGTCATGTTCAAAGGGTTAGAATGATTGTGGATTTACATAAGGGGGAATTCGGATAACACCCCAACCACAATCATTCTCGTTAAAGTATGTATCAAGCAAGCTTTCTCGTAGATTTCTAAATGATAAGTCAATTATCTCCCCATCCACTACAAAACATGCATTATGAGCATATAATTGATGAGAGCGCACTGCCATTCCCAAAAATATCATTTAAATTGCCAAATGTGCGATAGACTTGTTCTCCATGTAGGTATTGGGTGACCCTATATATTGCCAACAGAAAGTTTTAACAAAGAAAACACACTGGGGAGGGATAATGATTATAAAAATATAAATAATAAATAAAATAATAATAGTAATAACTCATATACTAATTATAATTAATACTCGAAAATCACATTTTAATTGCACCAATCCCTGACAACGTCATCAAAATTTGATCGCATGTCGCGATGCGGTAAATTTAATATTTATAATTTTCCTTCTTCTTCTCCACTAACTAGTAGTAGCGGTAAGTAAGGATCGATCACACGAAATAAATTATAATAATACAATATTAAGTAAAATATTAAATACTACTAACGAAAAGGGTTTGGTGATTTTTATCTAAAGTTGTCGAAATAAACTAAAGCAAAATATAATATGGATATAAATAATATAAATAAAGCTTCCAGTTCATGGTTCCATATACACCCTCACTAAACCAAATCTATCATACTACTTTTCCAAAATTACTAGCCCTAAATAACAATAAGCTCTATTATTCGAATTTTTCCCTTATCGAATAATTAACCGAAATAAACTCTACGTTTAAATCTAACTATTGAACAACCTACTGAGTTTGATGGTCATTGGGCTTTATGAAAGTCGGGTCGTGGGATCTGAAAAAAAAAAGGGTTGGTGATGTTGGGGTTGTTTCAGCCGAGATGGGGGATACTAGTGACTGGCACCTTCGAGGCGAGTGCAGGCGTACCGGCTCGGTTCTACCTATCCAGATTCTAGATTTAATGTAATATAAGCTTTTAGAAATAAAAAAATTGGCTAGTCTATGTAATAAAATCACAATCTCGATTTATTTAACTTATTTTTTGTTATTCCTAATTGCGTGAGTATTAGTTGCTACGAGCGAATTAAACACGATAACAATTATGGATTGAAGGTTTAGTTCTAGCGATAGATACATAAAACCTAATTTAGGTGATCATGTTAGAAAAGATAAATATTCATAGTGATTAAATAAATAAAATAACACAATAAATTCTATATAAATAATATAAAATCATCGCGAAAATTAATTAAATATAATCAAATCATTAGAATTCAACATCCTGAAATTGGAATAAGTAATCTAGTCGCCCATGTGTTATAAACTTATGAAATAGAAATGATTAATAAATCATAATTTATTGATAATGAAAACGAGAAACTCAATCGAGAATAATCCTTGCTTGTGTTGCCCCTCCAATCGCTAGTTGTGCCAAGAAGTCAAAGCTTCCAGCTCCATGGTATGCTGCTCTTCAAATCAAGTGTGGTGCCTCCCTTTTCCTTTGCGGATCCTAGAATTAAGTCCTCCAAAAAAGGCATAGTTTGACTCTTTTATATACTTTTTATACTCCTTTCACTATTTAAAAAAACACATTTCAGAATAGGTATACTAAAACGGTTGTTTCGACTACCTTCTAAATCACAGTGCAGACATACATTCTAGAACATAACATCCTGATGCATCCAGAAGCGTATTTAAAATACTGCTCTGTATTAAACATTTTAGAACGGTATTTGAAATTACTGTTCTGGATAGATGATTTTCCAGAACGGTTTTACAACACTATACTGGAAAGTAGACATTCCAGAAAGGTAATGGAAAAATAGTTCTGGATTGTGAGTCGATCCAGAATGGTATTCGAATAACGTTCTGAAATGTATACATTCCAGAACGGTTTTATTAAAACCGTTCTTGAAAGTCTTTTCCAATTAAATACTGCGTAAATGAATTTTTATTGCCGCCCATATGTTTTCTTTCCAAAACGGTATTGTTAAAACCATTCAGGATTTACTCGCCGATACAGTACGGTAGGAAAAAATACCGTTCTCGAAAGTTTAATCCAGTTTTTTCGACAAAATAAGATTTCCCTCACCCATTTTTCACATTTCCTTCATCTACCGCCATTTCTGCCTCTCGTCCTCGCTACCCCGTATTTAATCTCCTCTCATCCTCGCTACCCCGCCCCGCCGTCACCCTCATTTTCTTCCTCCTCTTCCAACAACCACCAATCAAAACAATAATCCCAAACTACTCTTTGAAAATCAAACTCAATACTTAGGTAAAACCCCCAATACAAAAATCTCCATTTTTTAAAACTCATAATCGAATTAATTTTAAACCATTCGATTCATCTCCTCACAGACACTCTCCGACACCGCAAGCGGCATTGGCGACAAGGTCGGAATCAGGCGGTTATAGGCCCCTGGCCATTTCTAGTTTGAGGCGGTATTGGGTTCATAATTAATTGCCATCTCAAAGGTCAGTAACTCAACCTCACAATTAAATTACAATATTGCAAACCGAATCTCAATAGGAATGGTGGATTGATAATCTTAAACACGTGCACTAGAAGGTGAGGTCTCTGATTCTTCTGCTCCCTCTCAGGCTTGATTCTTTCTCTAAAGAGGGACCGTTGGACACCAGAGTTCGGTGACTTGCCACTTTCTGCGGATTGGTTCCTCCACCTTCAACTGCTCGCCGCTTGACGTTTGTTGCTGTTGCTTCTGTCTCGACTCTAGAACCCTGGTGGGTTGATTATTGTGTTGTAATCCAGACGTCCCTGATTGGGGATTGTGAGGGTTACGAGGCCTTTAATCGAGGTGGGTAAAATTATCTTTCAATGGGTTTTATAGGAAAACTTAAACTAAAAATCAGTAGAGTGATATTTCATGCATTTGTGAGTGTTGAAATGTTTGAATTTAAGTTGTACGCTTTTGTTGGTAATTGGGAAACCAACTTGATTTTTATTTGACTTGTCTTTGCTCATGAAAGAGGTTATTGTATATTGTTATATATTAATGAATGATTATTCATCATTCTTGACCGTTGGTATTGAGCTTTGGCTCACAAGTGTGGTGCAGTTGTGTTTATTTCATATTTGTTCATGGACTAAGTTATCAAACTGTAGTAAACATTCTTTTCTAATAAGCAATTAAAGGTTTAAAATATTAATCATATATCTACGTCACTTTGAATTATTTTCTTGTAAATTTTAGTTGTACAATGTATCTGTATGGTAAATTCATATTGAATTTATTTGTGTCGTCTTTATGTTAGCTATTTGATCACTTGGTTTTTGTATATGACTATGAGTAAAGTTTCACGTTTGTGAATCATTCAATGATTTATTTGAGACTTGCGTAGTTTGTTCAAATAATTGAACATGTCCCCTAGGATTATTGATTCAAATGCACATGGTCTATTCCCATTTATTAGTCGGTTTGGAACCATTGGCAGGAATAGATCGTACTTTGGTATACTTAAAGTAATAATGTGCAAATTAATTAGTTGGAGAATGTAAGTGCACTCATTAGGAATATTCGAATCAACTAAATGTTAATTGATGTCTGGAATCTATATCAATTTGATGTGTTTTTTTAATTATTTTTGTTTCGTATATTCAGCTTCAGAAGCTCGATGTTTTTAGTTTTATTATTTATGTTTTTGTTGGTGAAATTGAATTTTTATATCTAAATGTTTGTTCTAATATATTGATCTTTTGACTGAACTATTGGGTATTTTTGCATTTTCTATTTCAATGCTTGTGAGTATTGTTTGTATTTTTATTATTTTGATTGAACTATAGAACGCAGAACAGATGATCAACTTTTCAGGATTTATTGCAACTTCAAATTATTTTTTTTGACTTTTTTGTACACTCCATTTATATCAAAAATCCTAGTTGTTCTACTTTAAAATGCCTCGATTCAGTATGAATTTGTGGATTTTAGTTGCTTGGTTGAGTTATTCTGTTACTTTAATGCTTATTCCCCAAGTTCATGAAACATCTTGGATTCTGTAGTAAAATTGGTGTTCTTATTATCCAAAATGTAATACTTATTTAGTTAAATGACTTTCTATAGCCTTTTTGATATATGTAATAGGAAATTACTTGTGAGAGGAAAAACATATGTGTTGTGTCACTGTGCTTATGTTTGTGAGATTCCTTATTATTGTTATTTTACTTAACATGAAGTTATATATCTTGCGTTGCGTTGTGATATGAAAATGTATTATTATTATTATTATTCGGAAATATATCGTACACGAATTAAGATGATGCGCTTTTATTTACTAACTTACTTCACGATGTCTCTTAATTCACTTGTCCTTGATACTATCTATGTTCCTTAGGATGGTGTCACCCATGGAGAAAACACACCAGCCACTTAAGGCCCAATTGTTGTTGATAAGAACTGTGAGAAGATCCATTATATGGCTCCTAATATATACTGTTGTGAAGCAGGGACTACTGTTGACACGGAAGTTGTGACAGGTTTTATCAACTTAATTTTCTCTCATGTTTTATTGATTACTACTATATTTTCTTTTATGCTAGTAATATTTTTAATTATTATTATTAATAAAAACACTAGGTTCATGTTGTAATGCTTTTGCTAGACATGGTTAGCTCTCAACTGAAGCTGCATCACTATCATACAGGTCGTGTGTCTAGGGTTGTGATAGCTCTCTCCCTTCTAAAGTCTCATATTTTCTAGTGATCATTTAATATATGAGCTTGGTGACTTATTAGCATCATAAATTTTAGCATAGGACGATTATTTTCTTAATATGCCATGGTTTTCCTTGTGAATTAACTATCAAGGTCATGTATCGGCTGTCTTGGTTCTTGGCGGGGTTGATGTGATTGACCTCATATGCATACCATGAGTTTCCTTTTCTTTTTTTCTTGCCTTGGAAAAATTCAATATATGTAGTTTTCATTTTTCTTGAGGTTTAACGTGTTAAATGTTCTACTACTAGACATATCCACATAGAACAAATTAACGCACATTGTTCTTGCTTGTATTTCTTAGAAGTAAAAATCTTTTCACATTGTAATAAGTCTTGTGTTTTAATTATATACTCATTTAGTGTACATGTATGGTGTAATATCCCATATAAACATAACAAGTTTTATCAAGGTAAATTATATTAGAGTGTTTAATGAGTTTTGTTAATGTATTTACCTATTTTATATTTTGTTGGTATTAATTTTTAATAGCATTAAGATGTTATTAGGAAGTTTTTCTCAAAACATACAGTATTTATAACCTAAGGTGTTCATATTCTACTTGAATTACTCTTCTTGAGCCAGCCCAATTCATGACTAAATGCCAATGGTTTCCTTCCATCTAACTATTACCGAACCGACGGTTAACAGCCAGTTTTTATTTTTTATTTTTTAAAAACCAGTCGATCGACTGCAGGACAGTGAGTTTTGGTTTTGCGAAGGCAATCGATCGACTGATATTCTATCGATCGACTGAAACTCTGTCGATCGACAGTCAGTCGATCGACAGAAAAGTAGTCGGTCGTGTTCTTTTGTTTTTTGGAAAAAGATAAGTTTAAAAAAATAAGGACTTGATTTTAATTCTAATATTAGAAATTAAAATTTTAACTTTTAATATTAGAATTAACTTGCCTACGTATCCTCGAAAAGGAATCAAAATACACGTAGTTTTTATAATTACCTCACTTACCTACTTACCTATTCGTCGTTGTCGTTGCTTCCCGAACTTGTATCGTAATAGTCGCTCTCTTCACCTTCATCCAATTGCATTTCTTGTTCTCTTGATTCGGCTTTCACCCAATCGTTCATCAACATTTTATTTTAAAGATATTTGGATGTTAAGGTAGACCGACGTTCGTCTAACATATAGCCTCCCGTGCTGAAGTCCTTTCAACAGAAACTGTTGAAAAATGAACGACAAGAACCTCCTTGGCAATCCTAGAGAGTGTGGGAAAAATACTTGCCATTTTTGACCAAAACTGCCTAAGATCGTTAGTAATACCATCGGGCTTTTCTGGAACCGAAGACGGTTTAAAAGCCCCTAAATAACTGTCTAATTCCATTGACCGACTAGCACTAGCCCTTTGCCGTTTTCATTTAGTATCTTCAATCAACCTCATATACGGGCCTAGAGCTTCTCGAGGGTCATTGGGTCTCGTATTAGAAGTGGTGGGGGAAGGGGAAGGGGACATATTAACATCATCACTTAAAGATTCATTGTAATCTTTAAAAAGTTGAACTAAAGATAGGTTTGCTTGGTGAGCAACACTTAGAGGGCTAGGAATTGGAAGATTTGAAGCTTTTAAAAAAGGTCCTAATACATCGTAATAAACTTTAAGTAAGTTTTGTAAACCCTCCATCCGATAATCCGGGTGTAAAATTTTTGCAATCAAAAAAACCTCGAGAATGTAATGAAAATATTTGACCCATTTACTCAACATACTATCGATACATTCACATAATTCAGAGTTATCGAGTAAAGCAGTACTAACAAGTACTATTTGAATACAATGATCAACAAACATTGAGGAGTTAGGATAATAAACACCGGATAAAGCCACGGTGGCATCGTTAAGAGTTTTTAAAAGGGACATCATATTATAACAATCATCCCACATATGCGGAAACAACGCGAAATCAACATATTCATTATTAAAAAATGAACACAATGGATCTCTATATTCATAAGTATCATTAAGCAATTTATAAGTATATTTCCAATGATTTGGCACATCATTTGAAAAAAAAATTGGATGCAATAGGTTGCCCTTGCAAGATTTTCGCCATTTTTTTTTTTTTGAAGCAAATCGTGGCCACGTAGATAATATATAGCACTCTTAATCGGTTGAATTTTAGATTTAAAAAGAGTTAAACCTTCTTGAACACATAAATTCAAAATATAAAAATAAATCTAACATGAAAAATTTGCCGCCAATAGCGGGTTGACAAGTAATTTTTAACAAATCTAAACTAGCCGTATTAGCGGCGGTATTATCAGATGAAATTGATAAATAATTTGTTAGTTAAATGATACTCGGACAAAACTGTGGATATTTTGCGCGAAATATTCACCGCCGTATGTTGATTATCAAATTTTCTATATGCAATTAAACATTTTTTAAAATTCCAAGAATTATCAATCCAATGGCAAGTAATTCCCATATAGTTATGATTCTTAAAAGAATCCGACCAAATATTCGAACATATAGAGACATTATGAGGCAAACTATCAAATATTGAAATCAAATTCAATTTATACTCATCGGCCATTTTTTCAATATCGCGAGTCAATTTATTTCGTGAAATCCTAGTGTTAGATGGATTAAATTAACCCCTGGTATAATTTTCATAATGATTACTATGCGCATGATTAAAAGGAATACTCATAACGAAAATAAATTTTGCAAGAAACTTTCTATGACCACTTTCGGTATATTGAAATAAACTAGAAGAACTCGTACCTTGGTTGTCGGTCCCAATGCCGGCGGTAGATGAAGATGAGAAGTTTAGTTGTGTTTGAGAGCTTTCCACGCCATACTTTTCGGGATGCTTCTTCTCCATGTGGTATTTGAGCGACCCGTAGCCTTTATTATTTTTAGAACCGAAGGCGTAATGAGAATTGAAATAATTGCATTGCGCTCGAGATTCGCCGTTGATCGTCTTTTTTGTGAAATGCAACTAAAAGATGGGGGAAACAAATTCTCTCGGTTTTGTTTTAGGTGGTGGCATGTCATCCGTTCCCTCCTCATCTTCATCCAAATTGACGGCGGCCGGCGGTTCGGTTTCGTCGGAGCTAGGTAAATCTTCTTCAAAATTGGTTTGATTTTGCGAGTCCAAGTTGATTTGGTTATATAAGTTCTCAACTTCTTCCGCCGTCATCTCATCAGAAATATAATCTCCGACAATGGCCAAAGATTGTCGTCGAGATCCTCGACCTTGACCTCGACGAGAAGAGGTTGGAGTGTTGGTGTTGACATTACGGGAAGAGCTTGTCATAGTGATATTATAAAAGAGAATTAAGAATATTAAGAATATTATTGATATTGTTTTTGGAACAAATTAGCAACTTGACTTGAAACTTGAAAATACAAGAGAAGAAGAAGAATAAGTAGAGATGAATTGATGTGAGATTGGGTGTTGGGGAGTGAGGTATTTATAGGTGTCAAGATGTGTTAAATTTTTTTTTGAAAAACTAGTCATTTAACCGGTTTGGTTAGACCGGTTAAGCGCAGTTAACCGGAAACAGCTAGTTTCCCATTAAAATTTCGGTCGTCGATTATCAACGGCTAGTTGATCTCAGCCGTTGATTTTCAACGGCTAATCCAGTGACCAGTGGATCGACTTGTCACTGTTTTTTTTTTCCGTTTAACCGGTGGTTACGGTTAGCCGGTTAGGTTATCCATAACCTAACCGACGGCCACCGTTTGACGGTTACGGTTATAACGGTGACCGCCGGTCAACATTTAACCGTAACCGGTCAACCAGTTATTAACCGGCGGTTAACCGATTAACCGTAACTAAATCAACACCTCTGATTCACCCAGAAAATATGACAACGCCTGAGACCAATATTTTGCCCTGGCCTGCACCCAAAAACACGTCAGAAAAGGACCACCAGTGGTTTTCCGGTGGAAACCCCTCCGATGCTTAAGTCAGATAAGCGTATGGAGTATTTAAGTGAACAAGGAAAAGAATGCACAAGAATGACATACCTTAATCAGCCTTGAGGCTGAAGTATTTATAGTTTTCCCAGTGGGGACCCCATCTGAGATTTTGGCAACAAAGGCCGCGAATCAAGGGCCGTTGCACAACCAATTATGACAAGTGGTCCCACTTGTCCCCTTCGGGGAGATCAAGGTGCCAGACCTGCCTTGAGTTTGTGCCAAACCTGCCTTGAGCTTGTGCTAGACCTGCCTTGAGCCTGCTCTGACGATTATCTCATAGGGAATCTTTCTCAAACCAGGCTTATCCTGAGTTGCCATAGTTTCCATATCAACATATTACCTCAGCTTCCTCTAGGAAGATCAGGTCAGGTCTTCCTAAGGGCCGAGCTGGTTAGGCCTCCTGGTCCTTTTCCAAGTGACGATGGATCAGGTCTACCCCAATCCAGGTCTGACTACTCATGACACATCAACTCCTCCCCCCATAAAGGTTGGGGTAGATCTGTAAAACGTCTGAGCTCTTTTTTGGGTGCAATTAGGGTTTCGCACATCCTTCCAATTTTCCGTATCTGACCAGATCCCGAAAAATCTGCCTCAATTCCAGGCCTAATCCTTGGCATTATTGGCAACGGTCCATATCCAGAGACAGTTACCATACCTACACGTCTCCCGAGTACTGTACTGCTGATAGGTCAGTGGCGCTTATCTTGACAGTTGGCGTTCCAGCTCATCACCTAGGGTACTATTCATCTGACAGGTATTAAATGCGGGAATCTCATCAAGATCCTTGTTTTTTCTCGGTTTCCATTTTTGAAAATACCTTTTTGCTTTTATTCCCGCTATCCTCTCTCTCCCTCTCCACTTTTCCATATTTTCATTTTTCACAAGCACATTTGCTCTCTGTTTTTTCCTTTACCGACAACTCAATACTATCTCCAAGCTTTTCCGATCTTCTCCACTATCGGGTACTTTTTTAACCCTTACTAATTTTCCGATAATGTCAAGGTCGTCATCTTCTTTGTCCGCCAATTTTTCCGCTACTCACTCTCCCAGCACCGATTCTTCTGCCACCAATTCTCCAGCCGCTTACTCTCCTCCAGCGGCAGTGGCCTCACCATCATCCTCCTTCGAGTACCCCCCCCTTATATCCTCGGTCGGCCATGCGTTTGCTCTATTCTCAGCGAAAGAACCGTGGAGAATTTAAGGTACAAATATCTGATACCGGAAGGATTTGAGTTATTAAGTCCTCACGACGGCGTAATGGCTTACCAGGCGCCGGCAGGCTTTTTTAACCTTTTTCGTAGATCAATTCCAAGCGGGCTTGTGCTTTCCGGTGTGCCCCTTAATCCTAGAAATATCCCGGTTATACATAATTCCCGTCCACCAATTTGTCCCCAACTCATTTACGATTATTATATGTTATAGTTTAGTTATGAGGTATGTCGGTCTGGTCCGGACAGCTCAAACCTTTTTCCAGCTCTTCTAAGTGAAGAGCTCTTCCCCCGGATATTTCTATTTGTGCGCTAGGACTGGCGTCCGGTTTCTCACCGGCATCCCCACTTCTAACAAGGCCTGGCACAAGAAATTCTTTTTTATTCAGTGTCTCGGGGAATGGGGTTTCCCCTCTCGCTCTATTGAGAAGTTTCCAGCCCAACAACATTTGACTGTAAAAGACAGGTCTCCCCATCTCCAACGGATAATTTCTACTCTTAATGAGCATGTCTTTTCTATTTCCGATCTTCTCACCCCTTCTACCATAGATTTCTTTAACACTGAGGAGGAGAACAATCACTTGACCCCACCCCCCCACCCCCACCCACCCAAACTGGTAAAGGATATTGACAGCTCTGGATTTTAATATATTTACATGACCTGGTATTCTTGTATCAGTTTTGGCTAACCTGTTCTTACTTCTCTAGAAAACATGATGCACATGATTATGGCTGCTCGCCAGAGGGGCACCACCTCAGGATCAGAGCAGCAAGCTTCAGTGCCTGAACCCTCTCGTGTGGAGGCCAGCGGCTCGGGAACTCCCCAAGGTCCTCTTGAGCCGAAGGTTGAGATTATTGCCCCCTTGGCTTCGGAAGAGAGGATGGAGCGTCTTGCGAAAAGGCCCCGCTCGGGCCCGGGAGGGGCATCTAGCCCTGGGTCTAGAATCACGACTCCCAACGACACTTGGTTTAATAAGTCGGTCCTAAACTGCCCTGGTCCTCTGGCTGTCCAGTTCATCCAAAGGCAGTGCTCCTCCGCGGACAGGGCCGCCCTAGAGAAGTGGTCCGGTTCTGACCTCATAGAATCCTTATGTCAGGATGAGGTGAGGGTAAGTCATCCTTACATTAGTCCCCCTTTCATCCTTCACCCCCTTTTGCTAAGTTTCCCTCCTTTCAGGCGGCAGCCAAGAGGTCGATCCTTGTTGCCAGGGCTAGGGGGCCTTGATGAATACAGAACTGGCGAAGGAGCACAAGTCCCTGCAAGAGAAAGAGAAGAAGCTGCGCGATCTGTGCAAAGAGAGGGTCAATAAGCTGAAGAAGGCCGAGCAAGAACTGGAAGAAGTGAGGAAGGCAGAGCAGAAAGTGCTTGAGATGGCCAGGGAAGAGGCGCGAAATGAAGCCTTAGACAAGGTTCGGAGTTTGGCAGACGAGTGAAGTGCAGATTTTAGTAATTTTGGAAAATTAAAGGTTCTATTGGCTTGGTATTATCGGAATTCGATTCAATTGAAGGATTCAAAGTGTTTCAAGCTTGGAAAATAAAAGGAAAATGCAAATAAAGCAATTAAACTAACTAAACTAAGCTAGGAAATGAAATATCAAATTGGTCGTATGCCTCGGTCGTATGCCCATAATGAAAATGCAAAGCACTTAAGGAAATAAGCAAAAACAAGCATTATTTCACCAAGTACAAGCATGCATGCACAAGGTACAACTATGCATAAAATCCTAAATAATGTAAATAATCAAAAATTGAAAGCATGAATGTAAAGAGCAAGAAAAGTTGACGTGAAAGTTTAAAACTTTAAGGAAAATAACAAGCAACAAAAAGTAGATCTAAGATTTAACCTAAAACTATGCGTGAAAATTAAATTGCAAATAAAGCACAAGAACAACTCAAAATCAATATGATCTAAGACATGATCTATGATCTAGATGTGTTACTCATCTAGATTCCATATCCAATTCTTAATATCTAACAATAAATCAAGGTGCTAAGGCAAAAAGCATAACATGAAGAACAAGCCCGGAAATGAAGAACAAAGCATGGAATCAAAGCATAAAACAAGAAATTGAAAGGAAACTTACTTGAATTAAGAAACGAGACAAAGCTTGAATGTAATTGCATCAAAAGTAACAATCCAAAGGAGTATTTGGATTCTTCTTAGTCTTACAAACCCAAGAAGGTTCTTGAAATTAAATCTAATCTTGGAAAATAAATTACATCAAAGCTTCAAATCCAATCTAAAACCAAAGAGAGAAAATTATCCAAGAGCTTGAGAGTAATTTTAATCCCAAACCCAAGTTAGGGCCAGGAGGGGAGTTATTCTTTTTCAATGGTGAAAGGTGTGGGCTTTATATAGTTGTTTGTAGGGGCAAAAACATCAAAAACACCAAAATTCCCGCAACCCTCAGTGTTGCAGTCGATCGACTGTAGTGGTATCGATCGACTGCCTGTGGATTGATTGTAGGGCAGTTGATCGACTGCCCTGCTCACAAGATGTTGGCTACTGCCTGGCAGTCAAATTGGAGGTCTTTCAGTCGATCCGTGTCCAATCGATCAACCACCAATCGATTTGGCAGTCGATCCTGGATGCTTTTGGCTCGAATTTCTCATTTACGATCTAAAATGTCCGCCGAGTGAATATAATCCTTTTAGCCACCTACAAAATAAGAATTCAAACTTAAAAACCCAAAAATAGCACAAACATCTCACATATCATACTCTTAAAGCCAAAAAGAAAAACAACGAGAAAAAGTCTTAAAACCTAATGAAAAACGACTCGATACTACTAAAAACCACACTAAACTCTAACTAAAAATACTAGAAAAAACACAACAATTACATGCAAAATAAAGACCGTGGTGAAGGCTCGTGAAGCGTGGAAAACGGAGTTCCTTAACTCCGAGGAGGGGCTGAGGCTGATCCAGATCACCCGGGAGTATGTTCATTGGGCCTTCCTAGGCTTGGAGCAGCTGTACCAGCTGATTGCTCCAGAGGCAGAGGTATACTTCCATCTCGCTCTGGATGCTCAGGCAAAGTGGGCCCAAGAAAAGCCCACAGTCCCCTTCGATCGCGCGGATATTTTAAAGCAGCCTCCTGAGCCTACCTCTTTCTGCTACTCTCCTGAGCAAGACCGCCTGCACAGGCTCGATACACCTGAGTTTATTGCGCACATTTTTGCCGCCTTCACTGCTACCCCGGTTTCCCAAGAGGCAGCTCAGCCAAATCAAGATCTGACTCTTGCCCAAACCACATCTACTTCCTCCCCCACCTTTGCTGATTTGGGGGAGCTGCCGGGAGGAGCCTCTCCCAGAGCCCTAGCAGAGGAGGCTGTAGAGCAGCTCGTGCAGGAGATAGATGCGGGGGTTTAGGCTTAGTTTTTCTTAGGCTGCACTTCTTTTTCACGACTGATCTGTTGTTTTTGCCTGTGTGGCTGATCTGTCTTGCTTTCTCCGGAACTTGTGTACTGAAATTTTTTTGATTTATAATAATGAATTTCTGTCTCGTAATGACTTTTGGTATTCTAGAGTTTCCTTATTTTCCGGAAACCTTAATACTTTTTATTCCCTGGCACGTGCCTTCTTTCCTTTAAATATGCACACTTATGATTTGCTATCTTTCAATTTTTGCAATGGCTTCTCCTTCCCTGCTTGAAGAACTCGACTCTGTGAAATGAAAAAAATCTCTCTCTATTTGTCGAGAGTTTCAAACTCTCGACAAATTATCCACGCTTCGGGAGAAACTCAGCTATGTGTACCAGCTCTTGGAGAGGAATAGACAGAAGAAGCGCCACTACAAGAGAGAGTGGGCCGAGCTGCGTCAACTGAATCATCAGTTGCAAGAAGAGAAGGCCGACTTGATGGAGTCGGTGAACTGGTTGACCGTCGCTGCCGACGAAGCTCTTGTCATCTCTGAGCGGGCCAATAAGTATTGACAGCGCTACCACGAGACTTAGCGTGTGCTGTGGCATGTCCGCCATGTACTGGCCTCTGATCGGTGGGATTCTACTTCTCATGGATGAATGTTTGTGAGCCCCTTTTCGCATTTTTATTCTTCTGTTTTATTTTCTGCGTTTGTAATCAACTTTGCCCGTTTTCATAGAAGGCCAGTGTAGTTTTCTTTTGTTTTATTGTCGGAATTTTCATAATGAATGCAAGAGTATTTTCTTCGAGAATTTTGTTCAATCTTCAACTAAATTTTGTTATCTGTTTAATCAAATAAGCGAATTGGGGCTTTTCAAATCTATCCAATCCTGGTTTTGAACTTACCGACAGGTCTAGAGAATTGGGCTTCCGCCTTTGGCCAGATCTGGCGTAAAACTGACGATCAAGTCAAGCAATCTTATGAGCATCTGCCCTTAGCCATTCCTGATTTAAACTAACAATCAGTTCATGAAATAGGGGCATCCACCCTTAGCCGATTCTGGCTTTAACTGACAATCAAGTCAGGAAAGTGGGGCATCCGCCTTTAGCCAATCCTGGCTTAAACTGACAATCAGATCAGGAAAATGGGGCATCCGCCCTTAGCCAATTCTGGCTTAAACTGACAATCAGGTCAGGAAAGTGGGGCATCTGCCCTTAGCCAATCCTGACTTAAACTGACAATCAGGTCAGAAATTTGCATGGGCATCTGCCCTCAGCCAATCCTAGCTTAAACTAATAATCAGGTCATGAATTTGCTTGGACATCCGCACTTAGCCAATCCTGGCTTAAACTGACAATCAGGTCGGGAATTTTCATGGGCATCCGCCCCTAGCCAATCCTGGCTTCTTCTGACTATCAGGTCAGGAATTTTCATGGGCATCCGCCCTTATCCAATTCTTGCTTAAACGACAATCAGGTCAAGAATTTGCATGGATATCCACCCTCATCCAATCCTGGCTTAAACCGACAATCAGGTCAGGAATTTGCATGGGCATCCGCCCTTAGCCAATTGATTTGTACTTTTTTGTACGCATTTTTGTTGCCTTTTTATGTTGAGTTTGCATGTGTTTTGATTTTATTTATGGGTATTAGGAGTCGTTTTGGCCTATTTTATTAGTTTTAGGTTTTGTAGTGTTTTCTTTGTTTTTAGTAGTTTTTCTTATATTTTCTTAGTTTTTTTTATTGGTTTTTGTTTTGAAGGTCAACTTTGGTCAAGGTGGGCCCACGACGAGGTCGAAAGATGATTCAAATCCTAGAAAATCATTTCCAATTCACGACATATCTTTGGTACGAGGATCGACCGGAAATGACGAGAAATGTGGCCATTCATTGTCACCTCACGCATTCGCTCGGTGGATATATCAATTGTCGTAATACAATCATAATTCCAAAACCACTGGTGACATTTGCCTCCACCTTTTATAATTGGAACGATCAGATAAATTTCTACAACTCTTGTGTTTACAACAATCCCAAATTCTGAGTCTAAAAATGGTGAAAAGCAGCTTTAAGTGGAGACAGTGCGCCATGGACTCGCTTGTGCCAGGTTTTGGTACCGAGCCCATAACTCTCGGAAGAAAATTCTAATTTATACAAATCAAACTCCAAGTGAAAGATAAGATGAAGGGCTAGATTCCGATGGCTGATTCCGTATATTTTTCAGTCGCTCGACTGAGTTTTAGTCGATCGACTGCTCGGCAGAAGCTGGGGCGTTTGAACAAGGCAGTCGATCGACTGCACTTCCATTCGATCAACTGAAACGCTGAGGATATGTAATCTTGGCAGAAAAAAAAGACCATTTTTCCCCTTATCTACCCATATATGATTCCTACCCATTATCCACAAAAAATAACCCTTCCTTGGTGGAATTTGGGGACTTGCTCCATTTCCTCCAAGCATTTCCTTTACTCTTGCATAATAAGCCCTAGTTTAAATCCTTAGTTAATGTAGTTTATCTAGTTTAGTAGTTAGTGTAGTTAGGTTTAGGTGTTCTTATCAAGTGTGGGAGAAGGTGACATATTCTTCACTTGTGGTTCTTGGTTGCTTTTGAAGGTTGTAATCTACATTTGAAGTTCTTGTTTGGTGTTTAATGCAATTGGTAGTTTTCTTTCCCTTACCTTCTTGTGTTGTTATTGCTGATTGTTGTTATTAAAGTTGTGTTGGTTTTTAGATTTAGTTTGTGTTGTTGTTCTTTGCATTTCAATTTCCCCTTTTCATTCCCTAGCTTGTTGTTCTCTTTTTCTTGCAAAACTCCATGGATGCTTTCAATTTCAAGCTTTTTACCTCTTTTAGATAGACAAGCTTTTGGACTTTGAAAGATGCATGAACTTTTACTCTTTGGTAAATTTTTCTTGTCTCATATTTAATGCTTTTGACTTCTTTAAATTTCAATCTTTTAGTTTCCTCCATGCCTTCTCTTTCAATTGAAAACCTTCTTAGTTTAGTAGATTTTAATTTATGCAATGTTGTTAATTAGTTTTAATTAATGTCATTAAAAATTAATTATTTTCAAGCAAGCTTTAATTCGTATTTGATGCAACTAGTTTAGTAATTACAGGTTTAGGGTCTAAGTTCGTTTAAAGCCATTAGTCGGAGCTTGTTGAGAATTGGAATTGACGACCCCAACACTTGATCGACAATTTGGGATTGACAACCCCGAATTGTGGATTAAGTGCTCGGCAAAAATCGATTGATCGTGGAGACGAACCGAACACCCTAAACCCAATCATTTTTAATTAAAGTCTCCTTTTAAATTCAAGCTTTACCATAAAACTCAAACCAAACCAATGACTTAATGCTTTCCTAGTGTAGATTAGTGTAACTTAGATTAACAAGAGAGTAAGTAAAAAACACCGATCGCTGATAACATCTATCCTCGAGAAACACGATTCGGGAAAACCTTACCGTTCTACAACCGACTCCGTGCTATTGGGGAGAAAATTTGAGCTTGATTATCAATTTGACCAGCCGCCCTGACGCCTCTGGCTTGTCCATGCACTACTACAGAAACAACTTTCTAAGGCTGTTAATTAAAGGCAGTTCTCAGAAAATTGCCTTAAAAATACTTTTAACGGCGGTTCTGGCAAAAACCGCCGTTAAAAAGGTTTTTTTAATTTTCAAGCAAGCTTTAATTCGTATTTGATGCAACTAGTTTAGTAATTACAGGTTTAGGGTCTAAGTTCGTTTAAAGCCATTAGTCGGAGCTTGTTGAGAATTGGAATTGACGACCCCAACACTTGATCGACAATTTGGGATTGACAACCCCGAATTGTGGATTAAGTGCTCGGCAAAAATCGATTGATCGTGGAGACGAACCGAACACCCTAAACCCAATCATTTTTAATTAAAGTCTCCTTTTAAATTCAAGCTTTACCATAAAACTCAAACCAAACCAATGACTTAATGCTTTCCTAGTGTAGATTAGTGTAACTTTAGATTAACAAGAGAGTAAGTAAAAAAACACCGATCGCTGATAACATCTATCCTCGAGAAAACACGATTCGGGAAAACCTTACCGTTCTACAACCGACTCCGTGCTATTGGGGAGAAAATTTGAGCTTGATTATCAATTTGACCAGCCGCCCTGACGCCTCTGGCTTGTCCATGCACTACTAC
>BMAC01001764.1:46857-57714 GCA_014905375.1 Phtheirospermum japonicum
GAACCTGGAATGGACGAGTGACATGAAATTAGTAATTTGACCATGAAAATAGAGCTCCCAGCTATTCACATTCACAATTGAGATCAAGTCCAAAAGCCCTAATTAAAAACCAATATCAATTTCCAAATCCCTAAAATTAATCACTAATTGAGAAGAAAATCAAAAATGGAAGCTTACACGAGGGCTGAGTTACACTTTTGGAGACGAAAACGGGGCTGACTCTGACGGAGACAGGAGAGAAGCAACAGCGCGCCGCTACGGGTTGGAATCGTCGACGGCCGAACGTTCTTCTTGAATGCTTCTGAGCGTATTTTGGGGATAAAATGCTTACGAAATTTTGGGGATAAAATTTGGTAATGAATTCATTTTATTCTGAGAATGCTTCGTATTTGGGAATGCTTCTTGTTCATAGCAAATTTGAAGAAAAAATGGATAGAAATGGTTGTGTTCTTGTTCAATGCAATTTGGGGGAAAAAACGCATAAAATGGCTAAGTGTGGATAGGGTTATGCGTGTTTGGGGAATAACAGCCAGCGTGTACTAAAAAAAAAATTAATTAATACATTCTACGGCGGTTCTACAATAACCGCCGTGAAAAAGTTACATTTAACGGCTGTTTTTATAAAACGCCGTAGAATATGTACGTTTTACGGCGGTTCATAAAAAACCGCCGTGGATTAGCTTAGCTTTTAAGGCGGTTTTTCATTAACCACCGTAAAATATGTACGTTTAATGACTGTTTTTATAAAACGCCGTAGAATATGTACATTTTACGGCGGTTCATAAAAAAACGTCGTGGATTAGGCTTAGTTTTTAAGGCGGTTTTTCATTAACCGCCGTAAAATGTGTCACTTTTACGGCGGTTCATTTAAAACCGCCGTTAAAATCAGCTGATAACCAATTTTAACGTCGGTTTTAAGGGAACCGCCATAAAAAAACCTTTTTAACGGCGGTTTTTGCCAGAACCGCCGTTAAAAGTATTTTTAAGGCAATTTTCTGAGAACTGCCTTTAATTAACAGCCTTAGAAAGTTGTTTCTTGGCGGTTCCCTTAAAACCGACGTTAAAATTGGTTATCAGCTGATTTTAACGGCAGTTTTAAATGAACCACCGTAAAAGTGACACATTTTACGGCGGTCAAACATCTATTAGAAACAGCTTTCTAAGGCTTTTAATTAAAGGCGGTTCTCAGAAAACCACCTTAAAAATACTTTTAACGGTAGTTCTGGCAAAAACCGCCGTTAAAAAGTTTTTTTTACGGCGATTCCCTTAAAACTGACGTTAAAATTGGCTATCAGCTGATTTTAACGGCGGCTTTAAATGAACCGGCGTAAAAGTGACACATTTTACGGCGGTTAATGAAAAACCTCCTTAAAAACTAAGCTAATCCACGACGTTTTTTTATGAACCGCCGTAAAATGTACATATTCTACGACGTTTTATAAAAACAGTCATTAAACGTACATATTTTACGGTGGTTAATGAAAAACCGCCTTAAAAGCTAAGCTAATCCACGGCAGTTTTTTATGAAACGCCGTAAAATGTACATATTCTACGGCGTTTTATAAAAACAACCGTTAAATGTAACTTTTTCACGACGGTTATTGTAGAACCGCCGTAGAATGTATTAATTAAATTTTTTTTTTAGTACACGCTGGCTGTTATTCCCCAAACACGCATAACCCTATCCACACTTAGCCATTTTATGCATTTTTTCCCCCAAATTGCATTGAACAAGAACACAACCATTTCTATCCATTTTTTCTTCAAATTTGCTATGAACAAGAAGCATTCCCAAATATGAAGCATTCTCAGAATAAAATGAATTCATTACCAAATCTTATCCCTGAAATTTCATAATCATTTTATCCCCAAAATACGCTCAGAAGCATTCAAGAAGAATGTTCGGCCATCAACGATTCCAACCCGTAGCGGCGCGCTGTTGCTTCTCTCCTGTCTCCGTCAGAGTCATCCCCGTTTTCGTCTCCAAAAGTGTAACTCAGCCTCGTTTAAGCTTCCATTTTTGATTTTCTTCTCAATTAGTGATTAATTTTAGGGATTTGGAAATTGATATTGGTTTTTAATTAGGGCTTTTGGACTTGATCTCAATTGTGAATGTGAATAGCTGGGAGATCTATTTTCATGGTCAAATTACTAATTTCATGTCACTCGTCTATTCCATGTTCTCCTTTATTTATTTATTTATTAATTTTTTGTGTGTGAAAATTTCCTTTAAATTATGGCCACTTGTGTTGTAAATAACAAAACATTGAGCTTGTGACTCGCACATTATACATTCATCAATTACAAGTTTAAGGTATGTTTATAATTTTTTGGGGGAAATTTATTTGGAATAAATGTCTAAAAAAAATCATATAGAGTCACAGTATGCAACATTCCTCTTCCTTAAACATGTCGGTTGAGTTAGTAAGCTGAGTTGGTGCATTATATACATCTTGCAGCCATGACGGTTTGTATAACTGAGACGAGAATTTAAACGCTTAACCAAAATATTAAATAATAAAACCCAAAAATAGAGTCTCAGTAAAAAAGAAAAACAATTCACATTGTTGGCCTCTTTCTAAATCCAGTCCTCGACAATTCGGTATAGATTAGTTCGTTCCAAGTGTCGGTCACGCCAGGTAGGTATCAGTGCTACAATCATGTGGGGCGTCGGCTGGTGTACTCGGTTCGCGGTTGCTCGGATGTCCGTCTTTTCTAAATTCTGTCAAATACGTTACGTTTATAAACTGGCTATATTCATTACGCTTCTTTTCATTTCTTTGACCACCTCGTTAATAATGATATTATTTCACGGTTCAGGCTCCATTTTTGAGTATATATATTAAAAGTAATATCAAATCAGAGATTTTGGGTTCGGATTCAAGGTCACCTAGTTGTTCGTTTTTCGGATCGAATGTTATAAATTTGTTGCATTTGTTGTGTAATTTTATCACATGTGGCCTATTGGGAACTTGTTGTTGTTTGTCGTGGATTTGAGTCGTTGATCAGGAAAAAAATAGTCTGGGTATTTTTAAATAATGAGAAAAGAATTGATGTTTCTTTTTGGTTGGTTCTGTTATGGAGATAATTTTTCCTCTTGTAGTAATTTTTGTCGTTGTTTTAATAATTGCTTGATTGATCATCATCAGCTTTAACTATGTCAACTGCTCTTTCTGTTTTGGGATAATTAGAAAAACCACCCTTAAGGTTTAGCTTAATCACAAACAAATCCATTTATCTTTCGAAATTACAAAATACCGTATTGATTTTGGTTTCTCGTTTACAAATTGCATTGTCAAGATGGTATTTTTTTCATTGTTTGGTTGTGAACAATGATTGTTGGGCCTAAGGCTTGTAATTCAGTTCTTATCACTGAAACACATCAAGGTAAAGTGGGTTATCCACCAGAAAAAGGGAAACAATTATTTTGTCGATGAATAAAAGGGAATTGGACATATTTGTCTCCCAAATTGATTAATGTGACTTGGTTCAAAGGGAATGTTACTTCAACACTTGTTTGGGCTGTCCCTTTATATTTATGTGCTTTTGTGCTTGCTACACATGCTGTGATCTTTAGTTTGTACTACATCTATCATGTATTGCTTAACTCATCTTCCATTTGCTTTATTGCAGAGGTCAGGATATGAAGTCTATCTACTAGAAGCCGCATATAAGTATCCAGCTGTGAGTTCCTTGATAGTTTTTCTTTTCAAATTATTGATTTTACATATATTTTTTCATGGTTTTAATTAGTCTGTTAAGATTATCAAAGACACTGAAATAGATATGAGAAAAGGAAGAAACTGGAGTCCTTTTGCATTAGATTTTTAATTGCTGCAGTCATAATATTTCTCGCTGAATCCGTGTAGACATTTTTATATTCCAATTCTGATGAAATGATCCAATAGTTGGTCACCTGACGTTTATTATTGGATTGGAGATTGTTTTGTGCTGATTCTGATTGACATACTTGGATTGGAATCACTCTGAAGTTACATCATTTTGAAGGTTACATCACAATAGTATGTTAAATTTCGATACGGCCACCAACCCGTATAAACTTATACTTGGAATTTTATAGATGAAGGTTTGATTAGTACTTATATTTTGTAKGGTTAATTACAAAAGGTACTMCCKAGGCAGGTTTGACCTTTGAAAATAAAAATAAAACTCAACTAATTTTCAATATTACAATGTCTAACATTTACCCCTCATAAGCAACAAACTTTTCAAAATTCACTTTCACACACACACACACACACACACACACACACATATATATATATATATACACACACACACACACACACACACACACACACACACACACACACACATACTATTTGCCCCTTTATTTAACACTGAATTAAAACCGCTGGGGTAATTTTTGTAATTTAAAAAAAAACTAGGTCAAAACCTCAAGGGAACTATTTGTAATTACCCTAAAAGGCTAAGAAGTCACTGTTAGACTAAAAGTCTCAGCTCAAAGTGTGTCACTAAGAGTGTCAAATCAAACAATAAATACATTAATGAAATCAGAGTTTTCACTTGAATGCATTCAGATTCAATTTCTTACTTTTTTTCGATCTGAAACTGCAAAATCTCTTGATGAACCTACAGCAGACTTAAGAGTATGAGTTGAAAAAAAATTCTAGCTTTTGCTTTTCTCATTTTGGATGATTCTTTTTTCTAGACTCGTGCCAGCATAGTTTGAAAGGTGACATTTTTATAATATAAATTACATTTATATTATAATTATATATTATTATTTTTTAAAAGGGTATTATATTATATGTATTGGAAATTATAGTATATATATTAAAAGTAATATCAAACAAGAAATTTTTATTGTTACTAAAAAACTCTATCCTCCTTTGTATTTAACTCTTCGATCTGGTACAATAGATGGATCGGAGTTGGATGAATGCAAGCCGCGTAAGCAAGGAATATGAAGATGGAGTGGAATTTTTTATAAARTTTGCTAAAGTGAATCAATTAGAACCTAGTGACAAGTTTTTGTGTCCTTGTATCAACTATTTGAATGGGAGACGACATGAAGCCCATAAGATCAAGGAACATCTTTTGTGTGATGGAATAAACAAGAATTATACGGTGTGGACATGGCATGGCGAAGTGTTCGACATTCCACCCGAGAAGACTGAGCAAGCTTATGGCCAACGCACTCGTGGAGATCTCGATGATCGAATTCAGGACAAGGACAAACTTGAGGACATGATATGTGATGTTGGTCAAGAATCCTTTCAGGAAGCACATGTGCATGATATTTTGAAGAGTGATTCAGAGAAGCCTTTGTTCCCTTGGTGTAAAGACTTCACACGCTTGTCAGCAACGTTAACAGTAGTTAATATTAAGGCACACAATGGGTGGAGTGACAAAAGTTTCACTGAATTGCTTGAGCAGTTGAAAATGATGTTTCCAGAAGATAACAATTTGCCAAGCCGCCACTACGAGGCGAACAAGATATTATGTCCGATGGGTTTGGAGTACAAGAAGATACACGCATGTCGTAATGATTGTATATTATTCAGAAATGAGTACGATTCATCAGATAAGTGCCCTATGTGTGGGGTATCACGGTACAAAGAGAGATCGGGTGAATGTAGTAGCTTCGAGAGCACTAACCGACGTTCCCCAGTGAAAGCGGTATGGTATCTTCCGATCATTCCTAGGTTTAAACGTTTTTTTTTTCTAATGCAGAAGATGCAAAGAACCTTACGTGGCATGCAGATGGGAGAAAATGCGATGGCAAGTTGCGACATCTGGTAGATTCTTCTCAGTGGAAGAAAATTGATAGTTTGTTTCCAGATTTTGGAAGCAAATCCTGAAACCTTTGGCTTGGACTTGCTATAGATGGAATGAATCCGTATGGTAATTTGAGTAGTCAACACAGTTCGTGGCCCGTTTTGCTTGTTATTTACAATCTACCTTCATGGTTGTGTATGAAACGAAAATTTATCTTGCTTTCTATGATGATTTCGGGACCAAAACAACCCGAATATGACATAGATGTTTATCTACAACCCTTGGTTGAGAACTTGAAAAAGTTGTGGGAGGAGGGTATTTACATATTTGATGGGTAACGAAGGCAGACATTCAAGATGTGTGCTCTCTTATTTTATACCATTAATGATTTTCCAGCATATGGAAACTTGAGCGGGTATAGTAACAAGGGCCATCTCGCATGTCCTATATGTGCAGACGAAACGATATATCTACAGCTCAAACATGGGGGAAAGACTGTGTACACTCGTTCTAGGCGGTGGCTCCGACGTGATCACCCATATCGTAGATTGAAAAAAGCTTTTGATGGAACTATCGAGGAAGGATCTGGGCCAGCACCACTAACTGGTCAGCAGGTATATGATCGGGTGAAGGACATTAATACGATCTTCGGAAAGACCCAAAAGAGGGCTAGTGAGAAAATAAATTGGAAAAAGCAGTCAATTTTTTTCGATCTTCCATATTGGCGCTATCTGAAGGTGAGACACTGCATCGATGTTATGCACATGGAGAAAAATGTGTGTGATAGTTTGATCGGCACACTTCTCAACATTAAGGGCAAGATGAAGGATAACGTTAAGACTCGACAAGATTTGGCTCATATGGGTATACGACCAGACTTGCACCCTATATCGTCTGGAAATAAAAYATATCTGCCCCCGGCATGTCATACTTTGTCGAGAGAAGAAAWACAAAAGTTTTGTGAGTCTCTACGAGGCGTGAAAGTGCCACARGGATACTCTTCCAATATCAAGAGTCTTGTTTCAATGCAAGACCTTAAATTGGTTTGCTTGAAGTCTCACGATTGTCATGTCTTGATGCAACAACTCCTAGCAGTAGCTTTACGTGATATTTTGCCAAAAAAGGTAAGACATGCCATAATTCGCTTGTCTTATTTCTTCAATGATATCTGTACGAAAGTTGTTGACCCTTTGAAGCTAGATGAGTGGGAAAAGTAAGCAGCTGTTATACTATGCCAATTAGAGATGCATTTTCCTCCTTCATTCTTTGACATAATGGTTCACTTAATTGTTCATTTAGTGAAGGAAATTAGAGAGTGCGGTCCAGTTTATCTGAGGTGGATGTACCCTATCGAGCGTTATATGAAGGTGCTCAAAGGGTTCACAAAAAATCCTTCTCGTCCCGAGGCTTCTATTATCGAAAGATACATCGTTAAGGAAGCTATCGAGTTTTGTACATACTACATCGGACAAGTGGAAGGTGTGGGGCTTCCTAAATCTCGTCACGATGGGAGATATGAAGGTAAGGGTACACGGGGTGCTGGAATTCATTCCAAGAGTTTTGAGGAAGTGCTTCAAGCGCATTTGTACATATTAAATAACACTGAGGAGGTTCTCCCTTACCTGGCTGATCATAAAAAAATTTTGAGGACAAATAATCCTCGAATGAAGGAAAAAGAGGTACTAATTGAGCATAATAAAACTTTCCTAAGTTGTTTTAAAAAACAAATTGTTGCTTCAAAAAATGCCTCGGAAACGTCAATGCGGTTAGCACATGGGCCTAAGAAAGATGTCGTGAGGTGGTGTGGATATGATATCAACAATTTTTCATTCTACACAAAGTCGCAAGATGACAAGAGTTGCTATCAAAACAGTGGGGTTACTCTTGAAGCCGAGGCAATGCACTTTTCGAGTTCGAAAGATAAAAATCCCGTTAAAGCATCAATGAATTACTTCGGATTCATTGAAGAAATTTGGGAGGTTGACTATGTTGAGTTTTGTTAGAAGAGTTTTAGTGGTTTTGAAATGAATCAACGGGTTCATGGCTTGGTATTATCGGAAATCGATTCGATTGTAAGAATCAAAGTGTTTCGAGCCTTAAAAATAAAAGGAAAATGAAAATAAAGCAAATAAAATAGCTAACTAAGCTAGAAATTGAAATAGAAAGTAGGTAGGATGCCTCGTCGGATGCCTTAATATGTAAATGCAAGCAAGTAATGAAAATAAGCAAGAAAATGCAATATTTCACAAAGTACAAGCATGCAAGCACAAGGTACAACTATGCATAAAATCCTAAATAATGCAAATTACCAAAAATTGAAAGCATGGATGTAAAGAGCAATGGAAATTAACAAGAAAGTTCAAAACTTTAAGGAAAATAACAAGAAACAAAGAGTAGATCTAAGATTTAACCTAAAACTATGCATAAAAATAAAATTGCAAATAAAGCATAGAAAAATCTCAAAATCAAGACGATCCAAGAGCCAATCTATGATCTAAATGTGTCACTCATCTAGATTCCATAGACAATTCATATGTTTCATCATGAATTCAAGGTGCTAAGGCTAAAAGCATAACATGAAGAACAAGCATGGAATAGAAGAACAAAGCATGAAATTAAAGCATAAAACATGAAATTGAAAGGAAACTTACTTGAATTAAGAAATGAAACAAAGCTTGAATGTTATTGCATCAAAAGTAACAATCCAAAAGAGTATTTGCATTCTTCCTAGGCTTACAAACCCAAGGCCAAGCATGAAAGTAAATCTAAAACTAGAAAAGAAATTACATCAAAGCTTGAGATTGAATCTAAAACCTAAGAGAGAGAAATTAGATCTTAAAAACTAGAGAGAGGATTTTTTTAATCCCAAACCCATGCTTGGGTTGGGAGAAAATGAGAGGTGTTTTCAAAATGAAAGAAATCTCCTATTTATATTACATTTAATTGGGTTTAAATGGGCCAAAATAGCCTTAGAGGCTTAAGATTCCCGGGTTTGACCAAGTTTGACCCGGAGGCACCTTCCTAGACCCTTGGCTAGATTTTTGGCACAATTTGGCTCGAGATGGCTCGACAATGGCTCGATATGGCTCGGCCATGGCCGAGCCTGGGCGCAGGTGGCCGGCAGGCTGCGCGCTGGGCTTGTGGGTATGGGGCGTGAGGCTGGGCGAGCGCTGGCGTGAGTCCTGGCAAGCGCCTGGCGAGTGGGTTGGAGAGCGGCCTGGGCGAGGAGTGTGGCAAGCGCCGGGCGCGTCGGGCTGCGCGCGGCTTGCGGCAGGGTCTCGGCAGGTGCTGTCGCGGTGTGGGCGGGCGCTGCCAGGCGCTGCTCGGACACTGGGTAACCCAGTATGGGCAGCGCGACCCAGTGTGGGCAGCTTGGCGTGAATTTTTACAAGAATCTTGGCAAACGCCGAGGTCTGGCGCCTACTTTGGCGAGTTGTGGCGCGGGTTTGCTAGTATTCCAGAATGTTTGGGCATTTTTGAGCCTCTTTTGGCTTGGAGTTTGGCTTGCCTTGGCTAGTCTTTTAGCCTTCAATGCTTTTACCTATAAAAATAGGAATTTTAAACATAAAAATCCAAAATTGCACCAAACCTCCAATTAATTGAAGCCATTTAACCCAATTAAACGTAAAATCAACAAGAAACACAAAAAACAATAAAACGAGAAAAACAACCTAAAATCCTAACGAAAAACGACTCAAAACTACTAAAATCAATATAAAGATCTATCTAAAAACACAAATAAAAACACAACAATTATATGCAAAATAAGTTTCGAGTACCCGTTTTTAAGTGCAAGTGGGTTGATATTAACACAGGTGTGCAAATCGATGAAATGGGATTTACGTTGGTAGATCTTCATAAGGTAACTTATACAGATGAGCCTTTCAGCATGGCATGTCAAGCTAAACAAGTGTTTTATATCAATGATCCGTGTGATAAAAGATTGTCGGTGGTGCTCAAGCATGATAAAAGCATGGATGATACTCATGAAAATGAAGACCCAACACTTGATAACTCCGAGACTCTCTCTTTCACAACACGAATGCCAAATATTGAAGAAAATGTACTAGACGATGTGCATGCCAATCGCCATGATCATGACGAGGGCATATGGGAGAACATTATAATAAATTGTTAAGTTAAGTATTCTTTAAAATTCTTAATTTCGATGCACAATAATATATTATGGAAATTTTTATATCAATTATAAACCAACATGTGAATTTAATGTGTTAATTAATAATTGGATGAAAATGTAATTTTTTAAGTTCTTGTGTTAATTAATAATTGTGTTCTTCTAGTTAAACCTTTATTTTTTGCTTTTCTATTTAAACAGGTAAATGGATCCTCCCGTGAGGTGTCGCTCAACTTCTCCTCCACCCACTACGTCGAGGTAGACTAGATCTTCCACGCGGTGTAAAGAGATTGACAAGAGTCGTGTTAATGGCAAAAAACAACCACTTGATCTCGACAGCATTACAGGAAAAACTAAAAGGACTCATCAAGTGAAATTGAGTACTTATCTGGGAAAACTTGCTCGAGAAAATGTTTCAATTTTGATTGAGAAGTGGAAACTTGTTCCGGATTCTACCAAGACTTTAATATGGATAGATGTTATGGTATTTCATATCTTTTCATTTTTAACTTATTTATTATTATTATTATTATTATTATTATTATTATTATTATTATTATTATTATTATTATTATTATTATTATTATTATTATTATTATTATTATTATTATTATTATTATCATCATCATCATCATCATCATAGTTATTATAATTGTTTTTTTTTTGTTGTTGTTACAGGCGAACTTCGAGGTACCAAATTGTTCTGCTTTCAAAAAGAAGGTTTTTCAATCGGTGGGAAAAAAATGGAAAGATTTTAAATCATTTTTGACAACAGAATATGTATTTGGTAGTTCGAATAACACAAGTCCTTGCGAAAAGTATGGTTTCGAGTTAAGTGAGTGGGAACAATTTAAGAAGATTCGATTGGACCCTTCTTGGAAGGTAAATATTAAATTCATTATTCATTGTTATTATTTGTATGMAAGCACTAAWTTYMCMWTTTTTWWTYCMRGRRRAAA
>BMAC01001764.1:57728-91843 GCA_014905375.1 Phtheirospermum japonicum
GRAAWTKMMAAAAAAGAACGATGCTCCRCATATTCTATCTCGTGGGGGTTATGCCTTATTGGACGAGAAGATCCTGGAGAATAAAGCAAAGAAGCGACATGAAGAATTAATGCAATCTGGTGCTAGTGTTGATTCGGTTGTTGATCCTCCATCTCCTCCTTCACGTCACGAGAGGTTTAAGTTGGCTCGCACAATAAAGTCGGGTAAAATGACATTCGATGCCGCAAGGGAGATTGCTAGGAAGATTGTAAATTTATATTCAATATATTTAGATGTTTTAATTTATGTCCATCCCATCTAGGTTTTTAATTCCTTAAGTATGAAACAAAAAATATTTAAATATTTTTAACAATTATTAATAGATTATTCCACTCACCTAAAACATTATGTTTTATGTAGTTTTTAAAATCGAAACATAAAAGAAAGCACTAAAAATATCATTAAACAAGTACTATTTTGTTGTAGGATGAGTTGGAGGAGGAGCATAGAAACGGCTCTTCTGTTGTCGAGGGACGCAGGGATATTCTAAGTGCTGCAATTGATCGACCAGAGCACCCTGGACGTGTTCGTGGCGTTGGAGGTGGTGTGGGGATCCGAGAATACTTTGGCTCTCAATCATGCGGGTCCTCGTCATCCTTAACGCCTGAATTTTTGGGGCGCTTGAAATCCATGATAACCCAGGAGGTTAGATCTGAGATATTCGAACAAGTCAAAAATGAAGTTAGATCCGAGATGGTCGAATGGATAAGGAAAGATGTTACACAACAGTTGTTGCAGCAATTCGCCCAACCAGTTGAAGTCACGAACACTCCAGTTGAGGTGGATCTAAATCTCGGTCGTAGTGGGAAAGGGAGCTGTTTTGGCCCTTCTAACATTCCAGCTCCTTCGTTTCCCCCTGGTGATATTCCAGCTCGTTCACCTCCCACTAGAGGTAATGATCGATGTGAGTTATATGTCGATGATCGTTCTTCTACCCTTCTGGTGGCCCTTGGTACAGTTCATGAGGGGGGTTCAACTCTACATGGGGTGCCTTTGTCGAAAGATTTGGTTAGAGTGGTGGTTGAGGACATTCGAGATGGTGATGCTCTCGTCCCGGTGCCAAGTGAAGAGGTAATCACGGTGAGGCAAGCACTAGGTGGTTTTATTGCATGGCCAAAACATCTTGTGAAGCCTATGTCAATACAGGTAATAATTGTTTATTTGCTAATTACACTAAAATAGAGTGTCAATAACTATTAATTTATGTTTAATGTTTTAGGATACCGAGCGACCAACAAAACAAGGTCGGACTGTTTATAACCCCGTTCCTGAATTGCTTACTATTTCTGCTCGCCTTTATAAGCGTCCATTTCGGGTTCCATGTGATGCAAGCATTTTTGGATTTGAGAATGACATCCCAGTGACCATTCATTACCAAGAAGTTTTGGACTTCGTGCAAGGAAAAACGTGTCTTCAAATCTCGAACGTACAACTTTGGATCCTGTAAGTATAATTTAATTCTTTATTTAATCAATTTTTAGTTTCATTAATTGATTTATAACTTTGATTGATTACTTGTTGTCATGGATATGTTAGGTTTTTGAAATCACTCGTTGTTGAGAACCGATCGGATGCTGTGTATGGATTCATTGAGCCTCTATCCTTAAAAAATATAGGTAACAAGAAACATGCAAGAACTTTGGTCCCGTCCATGCTCAAACATATGCAGGAATATAAAAAGCAAATATACCTGGGAGCATACCATCATAAGTAAGTACAACTTAAACTATAAATTGTAGTATTACTGTAGGTTTCATGAATACTTCTTAATAATATTCATTTCAAAATGCAGGCAACATTGGCAACTCTTTGTAATTTTGCCTCAAGAAGGGACTGTTGTGTGGCTTTGTTCAAATCACCATAAGCCCGACTCAAACATTAAATTGCTAGTACAAAGGTAAACTCTAGTTTAAAATACTTACAACATATAGAATGTGAACGTATGTTTTGGTTCTAAGCATGAAATAGATTGTTTTAATAGTTTAAGGACTAAACTGTAATTTTTTAAATTGGGACAATAGATTGTTATAACGTCATTGGTAAGTTTGGTTGCATTTTGGATTAGTTTTTTGAATTTGGTTCTAAACGGCGGATTATATTGTTTAATTTTGTGAAATTGGGGACAATAAATTTGGATATTGTTATAATGTAACGTGTATTGTTATAATGTGCTATAATATTTCTATATTTTTTTAATTGTGTTGTGACCCCATTTAAGATGTTGAGTGGTGCGCATTTGAGTAAATCTAAGCAAGGGGTTAATTGGCTTTTTCCAAAGGTAATGTATTACGTTTCTTTGAATATATTTGGTTGTTACATTCATGATCATCGAAGGGTTTATTTTTCAACGAAACCTTATGTTTCTCTCACATTGTAATAAACAAGATGATGTTTGGGAGTCGGGTTATTATGTCATGCTTTGGATGTGGACTATTGTTCGAGTGGGTATTACGGAAAATTGGCAAGAGGTAATATTTATAATATTTTATTTTATAGCAAGAATGTTGTAACTCTTTTTTTTTTAATTTCATTATTTCTAAATACGTATATTAAATATTATTTGCAGATGTTTAGTGACCAACCATTTAGTGCTGATAGTATCAAAGAAATACAARATCAATGKKCGAGATATTTYWTTGACATTTATGATGGATGATTGGGGTATGTAGTAGATGTATACTCTTGAAGTTTAGGTTTCATTGTGAATTAGATGTTTTGGATTGTTTTGAAGTTTGGTTGTTGGATTGTTTTGAAGTTTGATTGCATTTTGGATCGTTTCGAAGTTTGATTACATTTTTGATTGTTTTAGTTGTGGATGATGAATTGGATTGAATTATTTTTCAGTTTGGTTGTATTTTAGATTGCTTAATTTGTGTATGAATTTGGTTGAATTGTTTTTCAGTTTGGTTGTATTTTAAATCAGCGGTTCAATTTTCATTTTCATTTCAGATATTTCAAACAAAAAAAAGGTAGGAAATCAGCGCAGGTTCAATTGAACTATTTACGGCGGTTGTAAAACCACCGTAAAAAACACCAAATTAACGTCGGTTCCAATAACCGCCGTTAAAATGTATTATTAACGTCGGTTTTTAGAACTGACGTCGAAAACATTAATTAACGGCGGTTTCTAAAACCTCCGTAGAGCAATATATTTAACAGTGGTTCGAAAACCGTCGTAGAACAATATATGTAACGGCGGTTGATAAACCGCCATAAATAGGTATTGTTCTACGGCGGTTTTAGAAACCGCCGTTAATTTGATATTTTCGACGTCGGTTCTACAAAACCGCCGTTGAAACTGTATATACTAAGGCGGTTTTTAATGCGCCGTTATAATAGCTTAAGAACCGTCGTAAATTCTAACTTTTTAAGGCGGTTTTGAAAATCGCCGTAAATATTTACGGCGGTGGATACTAAGGCGGTTTCAAAACCGCCGTTAAATCCAAAAAAAAATCGCCTTAAATTCCTTTTTCCGTAGTAGTGATGATGGCCTTCAATGGTAGGTTCGTTCGCACTACTATGCTATGTGAGAGAAAGTATGGGCGCAGTTTTCGTGCCATTCCAACCAGAGCTAGTACTGCTCGCTCAACCTCTACATATCAAACCTCAGCCTCATGCAGAACTTTACTCCAATAATACACCGACTTCTGTGTTTTGCCTTCTTCTCTAAGCAAGTCAGAGCTGACAGCCTGCTGCCCTACTGACAGGTATAGAATTAGAGGTTCACCCTGGATTGGCTTGGTGAGTAGCGACATGCTATCCAGGTGCTCCTTCAACATCTGGAACGCTTCCTCACATTCATCACTCCACTGAAATCGAGCCATTTTCTGCAATACTTAGAAGAATGGTAGGCTTTTCTCAGCTGAGCAGGAGACGAATCTGCTCAGAGCATTGATTCGGCCTGCCAAGCACTACATTTCCTTGACATTCCTCGGGGCCTGCATTTCCATTATAGCTCTTACCTTTTCAGGGTTAGCCTCGATACCCTTTTCTTTGACCATGTAGCCCAGGAACTTTAAAGCTCTTACCCCAAACATGCACTTCTTGGGGTTGAGCTTCATCCTTTACTTCCTCAGGGTGTCAAAGGTCTCCCTGAAGTCATATACATGTGAGTTGCTTTCACACTCTTTACCAACATGTCGTCTACATAGACTTCCATGTTTCATCCAAGCTGATTTTTGAACATTTTGTCCACCAACCGCTGGTATATGGCGCCCGCATTCTTAAGCCCGAATGGCATGACCACATAGCAATAAGTTCCTTTCGGAGTTATGAAACTAACCCGTTTCTGGTCATCCTTGGCTAACCGAATCTGGCGGTATCTCTGCAAAGCATCCATCATACTTAGGATCTCACAACCCGAAGTAGAATCGACCAGCTGGTCTATCCTTGGCAACGGGTAGTGGTCCTTAGGGCAAGCCTTGTTGAGGTCACGGAAATCTATGCACATTCGCCAATCTTCTTCCATCTTTGGTACTAGGACCGCATTGGAGAGCCACTCTGGAAACTGTATTTCCTTGACATGCCCAGCCATTAAAAGTTTATCCGCCTCTGCTTCGATAATAGCTTCCTTTTCTGGGCCAAAATTGCGTTTTCTTGGTTTTACCGGCTTTATTGCTTGGCTGATGTTGAGATGGTGTTCAGCTAACTCTGGGTCTATCCCGACCAGTTCCTGGGGAGACCAGGCAAATATATTTAAGATACTCCGTAGTAAAGCCACCAAATCTACCAACACTTCAGGGATGAGGGTCGTCCCAACCCGAAGGACTCGACTACCATCTCCCGGTACTACCTCCACCGTCATTAAATTCTCCTCTCTCCAAGTTAGTTTTGGTCTATTTTCCTCAGTCATGGCCCTCTTGGCCTGTCTCTCTTCCTCGTTCCGCCGAATGCTTTCCACGTATGTCTGGCGAGATGCATACTGGTCTCCTCGGACCTCGCCCACTCCATCCTGAGCTGGGAATTTTAATTTCATTTAGTAGACCGAAATTACTGCATGAAATTTGCTCAGGGATGGTCTTCCCATCATAAGATTGTAAGAGGAGGCCGCATACACTACCAAGAACCTGACAGTCTTGGTCTGCCTGAACGGCTCTTCCCCTAGTGTAACCAAGAGGTTCACTGCACCCAGTGGTTTCAACGCTCGTCCTGCAAATCCCACCAGCGAGGTCGTGACCTCTTCTAACTCCACGTCCAAGTTCATTTTCCTGAAACAGTCATAAAACATGATGTCCATCAAACTTCTGGTGTCCACGAAGATTTGCCGTACATTTTAATTAGCAATGGTAGCCGTGATGACTAGGGCGTCCATATGGGGAGATAGGATCCCGTCTTCGTCTTCGAAACCAAAATAAACATTTGGACTTGGGGCCACCTGCCCAATTTCTTTTCCCTTTCTGGTTAGGTCTTTCGCATCATGCACATAGCTATTCTGGGTTCGTCTGGAATGTTCATCCCATTTTCCCCCTGTGATCATGAGGATCTCTCCCCTCACTTCCTGCGCCTGATCATTTCTTTGCCCGGCACTGAGATTGTCTAAACTACGCTTGTTTTCCTGAGGCCGATCTTTTGTATAGGAGTCAGACCTGGGCTCCTCCCTTCGCATCCATACGAACTCTTTGATGTGCCTAGCCTGCACCATTCTCTCAAACTCATCTTTTAAATGAGTACACTGTTCTGTATCATGGCCGTACTCATTGTGATATCGACAAAATCGGTCAGACCTTTCCTTTCTCGGCTTCAGAGAGTAAGTTTTGGGCCACTTGAGATCAGGATGCCTCTCGATTGCCTGCAAGATCTCCCCCTGAGGAGTCGCCAAAGGCGTGTACTTGTCAAAGCGAGGTCGCCCTTCACCCAGGTCTGGCCTAGATCTCTTTATCGGCACTCTCTCCTCTCTGCATACTGATCTATTTTCTTCTCTCCTTCTTCCTTAATCTTTAAGGCATCTTCCAAGTGAATATACTTCTCTGCCCGTTTCAAGAGCTCGCCAAACTTCAGTGCTGGCTTCACAACCAGCGACTGGAAAATTCTCCCCTCTTGAGACCCTGTGCTAGCACGTTAACCAGGAGCTCTTCCGATGCTGACGGTACTTCCAGCTTCGCGTTCGTGAATCGATTAATATAAGCACGCAGGCTTTCATTCTCCTTTTGCTTCAGACTAAACAACTCCAGTAGGATCTTCTGGTATTTCCTGCAGCTGGTAAACTGATGCAGAAAAGCCGAGCTAAACTTGTCAAAGTTGCTAATAGAACACGGCAAAAAATGGCTAAACCAGAACTTGTGCACAACCGCTACGATTTCAAAGCGGGTCAGGTGATCCCATGGATCTGTTGTTTCGTTATACTCGAAGCCTAAGGATCTAGAGGAGGCCTGGACATCGTCACGCATGACCTTCTCAGTGAACGGCATTCCCCGTCATGCCGGTACTGCATCAACGCTCGCTATTTTCTTCTTGAACTCCCTCACCTCTTTCTGTAGATTTTGCGTCTTTTTCTCGAGGTCTGGGTTAAATTGACTCGATGTCTCGATATCGGAAGTGGAAAAAAATCTCTTCTTTGTCCTGGAAGGGGGTCCGAACCGTGCGCTGGCCCCACGATGGTTCCGTCTCCGATAGCGGAACTGTCGGGGCTGGGGGTGTTTTAGATGGCGGAGTCAAGAACTCCGCAAACTTTTTTCCACAGCCACCTCCACAGCCTTTCCGATGAGATCAGACAGCTGCCTGAGGAAAGTTTCGTTCAGCGATCCGCCATCGATAGGTGTGGATACACCAGAGGGGGGTTGCGTGGTGCTTGGTCCGGCTGCTTCTGACAGTCCTGCCCCCACTGGTCTCACCGGTGATGGTCCTGTCGACTGTGACATGCCCCACGGTGCGGCGAAACTAAGAGTACCACCAAGTTCTCCCACCATATTTCGCCGTAGCCCATCCAAAGCCATTCTTTACCTCACGTCTTAGCTTCGAGATCTTCCCGCAGATGGCGCCAATTGATTCACCCAGAAAATATGACAACGCTGAGACCAATATTTTGCCCTGACCTACACCCAAAAACACGTTAAAAAAGGACCACCGGAGGTTTTCCGGTGGAAACCCCTCCGATGCTTAAGTCAGATAACCGTATGGAGTATTTCAGTGCACAAGGAAAAGAATGCACAAGAATGACATACCTTCTTCAGCCTTGAGGCTGAGGTATTTATAGTTTTCCCAGTGGGGACCCCATCCGGGATTTCGGCAACAAAGACCGTGAATCAAGGGCCGTTGCACAACCAATTATGACAAGTGGTCCCACTTGTCCCCTTCGGGGAGATCAAGGTGCCAGACCTGCCTTGATTCTGTGCCAACCTTGCCTTGAGCCTGTACCAGATCTGCCTTGAGCCCGCTCTCACGATTATCTCATAGGGAATCTTTCTCAAACTAGGCTTATCCTGAGCTGCCATAGTTTCCATTTCAACATATTACCTCAGCTTCCTCTAGGAAGATCAGGTTAGGTCTTCCACAGGGCCGAGCTGTTTAGGCCTCCTGGTCCTTTTCCCAGTGACGTTGGATCGGGTCTACCCTAATTCAGGTCTGACTACTCATGCCACGTCAACCTCTAAGTACAGGTGGCATAGAATTTTTTTCTCACTATTTTCCATGATGAAAGTTTGGAGTAGAGATATGTTATTATTAATGCACTAAGATATGTAGAAAGCTTGAAATCAACCTTCAGCACAGAGCATTTGATCGGAGGAATGAAGACAACCGATCGGATCAAACTTACTGGACTATCATATGAACGGAGGAAGATTATGACCGATCGGATATGTCGACTACACACCATCCGATCTGACAACATACAATCCGATCGGATATTGCAGCGAAATCAACTGATTCTGAACACAGATTTAGGGAGAATATTGCGCAAGGTAAGTCTGATTTGGTATGGATTGTGCTGAATATTGGCTAATTTTCAGTCCTATTATTTTATGGTAATCAAGGAGAAACTAGGAATGTCTTGATTTTGTAAGATCCTTAGGTTTCCTTCCTCTGAGCTTTGGACTCCTATAAAAACCCATCTTCAGTGTTCTTGGTTCTCACAACAGTCTTTTTCTTTTCACACTCCATGTTTTTTGAATACTCACTTAGAAACATGATCAAAAACCCATCTCCCTTTCACTTTGGTCATGGGTGGGTAAGTAGAAAGAAATACGAGGATACGGTGGAGAGTTTTGAAATAAAAATGGAGGAACAGAGAGAAAAAATGAGCGAGATGAGGTAAGATGTTTCCAATTATATCTACGAGGAGATGGCACTGACGGAGGACATAGACACCCTTCACAAATATTTAGCCGAGGCCGACGACAAGATCGTTGAACTCAAGGCCAAAATTGTCAAGATGGAGGAGGACATAAAAAACCTTGAATACTTGGCTTATGGACCTAGACCATAAGATCTTAGTTCCTTGTTTATATTAATTTTATTTAGCTGCGCTTGTGTTTAAAAATTGGCTTGTTATCGTTTGGTTGAATTTCTGGTATAAATGAAGAGCAATTTTGCTCAAATTATTGAATAAATAAAGGATTTGTGCTTGCGGGATTTATTTGTATTTAACGAATCTACTCATGAGTATTGAAGGGACAACCAACGTATATACTTAAATCGAAATGCAAAATATATATATATAAAAACAAAATACAATAAAATAAAAAATATTTATATTACAGCGAACAGTACCAGCTGACCGGATGGAGGGCTAAACCGATCGGATAAAAGTTACTGGAGAACCATCCGACCGGAAAAGGACATTATCCGATCGGACAAAACTTACTGGACTCACATCCGATTAGGCAGGAGCATAATCCGATCAGGCGACAACGCAGACTTTATATAAGTCAGTTTTCTTCAACTCGAAAATTTCACCCTTTAACTAATTAATCTCCTATTTTACTGAGCAAAAGAGAGAAATCACTTTTGAGGCAATCTTAGTCCCAAAATTCTTGCAAAAAAACGTATCCGGTCGGAGAACTACTCAAGCAATTCCATTCGTTCGGAAAAAAGGAAACAATTCTAAATTGTCTTCCTCAAGAACATGAATCTGCGATTCTCGAGGTAAAATGGCTTGAACTCGAACTCATAAACTGCTTGGGGATTGATTTGCAGAGATTTTGAAAGGAGATTTATTGTCTGAAGGATTTCGAGGGTGTTTTTGGGTTGAAATTTTGTCGCACAGCAGGTGTTCGACGAATTTCCTTAACGAGTTTTTGAGTTTATATTTTCAAAATTCTTTGAGTCATCGCAATGGCTTCTTGTTCGTGACCAAGGAAGGGAAGCAACTCGGGGAGAAGTCGTGGGAGAGTAATGAGCAATGCCGGGAAAGGCTTGGCTCCGTTCGATTTTATTGCCGAAAGGGAGGTGACGTTATTTAAATATTTGATTACGCGAGACGTTTACGCTCCTCGACATATCGATACTGACTTTTAGAATCATCAAATTGCCATGAATGATAAGATGACGTAGAAATTCATGACGGGCATCAAGGCCCTCGGCTTGGAAAAGTGGGCCGACGTTAAGCAACCCGGCTACCGAACTGTAATGCTAGAGTTCTTCACGACTTACAAGCCTGCTGCCAACGGCTCTTTCAATTTTTGACTCCACAACCGACCACTTTGCACCACCAAAGGCGACCTCGACATTATCTTTGGAATAAACAGCAACAAACCAGGGGACGAGTCATTTCAGCACAATGATTACAACAAGAAGGTTTGGTGGGAGAAACTTTCGGGAGCACCACTGAAGCCCGGATGTCGTTTTAATCTACTTCATTACGGACAAATGCCATGTACTTGGTGTATAAGTTTTTCATGCAAGTGTTTTTGGAAAAGGAGGATATGATGCGGATCTCGTCGACCGAACTGCGAGCCTTGTGGATCGTGCACCACCGGGGTGACGTGAAACTCTATCCGCTATTTATGGCTGCGATAGAGAGCGTTCAATGAATGAACGATAGGAAGACGGCGAAGATCACCTTGGGCACGTTCGTCACCAAGCTCGCACAACACCACTACTGTGACACTTACGAAGACAACATTATCTATCCGAGTGTGGCTATGCTGGTTGAAAATCGAACATTCAACGGTCGGAATATTACTATCCCGACTTTCTTGATGCCCTCGGAGAAGAAAAGGGACGAAATAGTTGAAGACACTAACGATGATGATAATGATGAAGAGGAGGATGACGAAAAGAATGAGGACGATGATGAGGAGGACAGAGATGATGGAAACACGGGTTTCCAAGGATACGCGCATGGAGACTATGAGGAAGGTCTCGAGTATGGTGGCTACAATAGTGGATATAGTGGTAACTACGGAGGTGGTTACTTGGATGAACAGTGTAGGCAGCAGCAGGACTTCCAAGCGAGCATGATGGATCAAATGAGGCAACTGAGCCTCAATCAAGAAGAGTACGCTCGGGACGCTCGCCAAGACGCGTGGGAGGCACGTGAGGAAGCCAGGACGTTTCGAGGTTCCCTGGAGAGATTGGACGCCAACATGGCCACAACTAACCAATATCTCGCTAGGTTGAACTACAACGTTGAAGCCAACCACGGATACCTCATTTCTATTGATGAACGCTTCACGAGAATCAAGCATCGCCACCCACCTCCACCTCCGGACGACATGGACCGGTAGGCGGGCCCGTGCCCCAATTTATATCATTTCTATCCAAACTTTTCCTTTCTTTAATTTTTATTTTGTGTTGGGTGCGTGGGTGTCTGTACTAAATAATTAATTCGAATTTTTGCATGTTTGAACTGTCCCTTCCCCGTTTATTAATTATTTTGGTCAGCAACCAGTAGTTTGCTTTTTTCTTTACGCGGGGGGGTATAACAGTTCGAAATTTAACCGAAAAGGTATCATCCGGTCGGACGCACAGTAGTATCCGACCGGATAAAACCTACTGTCCTTTTATCCGATCGGACAAGGACATTCACCGGTCAGACATGTTAACTTACACTTCATCCAGTTAAACGAGTGTTATATCCGACTGGATGAACCTGGTTGCATGCTTAATTCAAATCATTTTAGTCAATTTATTTACTTTTTTGTTCTATTGTGTAACTACGTATGAATTAACCAATTGTTTATGTCTGCTTCAATTGAGATCATGCCCTTGCTTATTTGTGTTTGTACTGGCTTGCTTGTCAAAATCATGTATTGTGTGATCTATCGTTGGAGTCTTTTAAGATTTTTTAATGCAAAGTTTTTAAAATCCTATTTATATATAATTATTTAAAATAACACTTAGTCGTTATCAAATTTTGCGAAGCTTCCAAAACTCGATCACCTTGCTTTCAAAGTTTGAATAAAACCCTTGTAAGAAGCCTTGTGTGTTTATCAACATTGCATGTTGTGATTCGATAAGTGTCTTGAGGAGTCTCTAAGTCGCATATGTACATTTAGTTTTGAAAATGATGATAGGATCATATAAAACCCAATTCCGGCTATATTCAAAAATAAAAACCACTATAAATTCCTAATGAGCCCCTTTGAGCCTTTATTCCGTCTCTTTGTTAGCCTTGAGCATCATTGTAGCTCTTATATCGATTAAGTTTGTGAGATGAGAGTTTACTTTTGATTTATTGAGATTGATGATTGAAGGGTGGGTATTAGTGAAGTTTATAATAAGAAAAAAAAAAGAAAAGAAAAAAAAAAAGAGAAAAGAAAAGAGAAAAAAAAAAGAAGAGGAAATTAAGGATGCTTAAGTTCTTTAAGAGCATCTAGATATTAAGAATAAAGCCTATGTATAAAGGCAAGTATTTTGGTTTTGGGTGAGAAATAGCCTTAGTTATAAAAGGCTAAAAATAATGGTACATGGTTATTTTGGGAGGATTGAAGAGCAAGACTATGCTCTATGATTAAAAATGTTTGATTGAGTGAGTTATTGATTACGTTTGTTCGTGAGTTAGACACACATATTTATATGTGACATACCTTACCAAAGAGCCTACATTACAACCCTAAAAAGTCCTAAAGCGATTCTTGATTAGATGTTCACACCTATATGCGATGTACGAGTCTTTGATTTTCACGAGTCGATGAATGCATGTTTATGTTGACCCGAGCATATACACTTACCTTTTGAAAAACACGAGCGAATGAGTGCACCATTATATATTTCCCTTTTGAGAGGACGCATTATTTTCATTTCAAGGTGAGAAGGTAACACGAGCTTAGCTTGAGAGTTTTCGACAAAAGTGTTTATATTTGCAAAACTAAGTTATATGCACAACATGACACTTTGATCTAACTACCTTCATTCTCTCTTGATTTTGGTTCTATCATTTGTTCGAGGACGAACAAACCAATAAAGCACGGGGTGGTTGATTCATATGTTTTTGTTACGCTTTTGTACATATTTTGAGTCATGTTTGAGTCTTTTTACTGTCTTTTTACTGTCTTTTTACTGTCTTTTTAGGTTAAGAATAAGCTATTTTGCATAATTTTGCATTCTTTGGTCTTTTGCTTAACTTTTTAACTTTTCATTCAACAATTAGTTATTTTGAACCATTTTTATTATTTTACTCTTACAGTTGAGTCACTTGACAAAACTGGGAGATGAAGATAAAGGATTTAGCGCTCAAAACAGCCAAAAAAACACCTGTCCAATCGGATGAGTCCAAAAACCGAACGGATTGACCTTCAAAGCACACGCCGATCGGATAAGATCTACGTCTAACCGGATAATAAGACAGAAACTTTCATCCGATCGGAGTCATGAACAATCCGATCGGACTTATACATTACAAATGCGGATTTTTGGGATTCTTTAGTTACAAAAGGGCTTTTGAGGCTTTAAAACTCAGAAATTCTCAGAGAAGACCTATCCTTTCATCCTTAGACTGGATCATATACCATTGGAAGAGAGAATTGACAACTTTCTTAACCTTTGACTTATAGCCCTTACGGCAAATTCATTTAGAGTTCGATTGGTTCATGATAACCGCTGGAGATGGAGGTTCGTGACAAGCTTCCAGGAATCAGCGTGGTTCATTTCATCCCCGGAATAGCTGGATTTAGCAAAGATTCATCGTAGTATCATGATAGAGTTTTCTCATGATTTAGTAAACTCCATACCTTTATCTCGGTAATTAGTTTGGTGATTCGTGTTAGGTAGTGATTTTGTTATGATATGTTTGGATATTTCATAGAATCATTTATGATTAAGTTCTTGTGAACGATTTGGTGACGAATTACTTATTGTTAATTAGTTGATTCATATTACCGTGATTTGGGTATTTGGAATGGTTTGTTCTAGCTAGAATCATTTTAGATAACGTTTGGTGAATGCATATCAATTGTTTGAATTCTATTTGGTGGAATGGTCTTTAGTAAGAATAGTTAAATGTTGAGTTCGTGAATCGATTAAATAACTCTTGTGAAGAGGTTGACACCCTCGAAGCAAGATATGTTATAAATCGAGTTTTCTTTAATTAAGTTCTTAAGAAACTTTCGGAACAAAAACCCTCTTTGATCGTGTGTTTAGAATTAGAACTTGTGTTTTATTCATAATAAACATCGTTGAATCCGTATTTCCACTCCTCGAGAGAGTCGACCCGGTTTAACTTGCCAGTCTACAAGTGACCCCGTTCTCTTGTGGGCGAACTAACTTGTTTTCAAATATAGACGCGCATGGTCTAACTTGGATTTTAATTTTGAAACACAAAAGTTCGGATCAACCATACACTTTCCAAATATGATTTGACATCAAAAAATACAATAATACATAATCATCCATTTTTTAGACATGATTTGACATCTTCAGTAAAAAGTAAATCTATATCCTACAACAAACATGAATTCTTACTATTCACAGGATTCTGAATACTCAAGATTTTGAATACCAAAGTTCACAATCCCAAATCTAATTCGAACAAACCCTCAAGAATTGATTTGCACACTAGATTAACTCATTCAGCCTCTAACATTCATGTGTTAATAAAGAACAAGTTGCATGATGATTAAAGAAGAACTGCAGGAAAGTAGGAAATTTTCTATTAGGGTTATGCACAGCTCAAAACTTTTTTACTCCAGTTTCTCGAACATGCTTACAAAAGAAAACCTTACTATATATATATAAGACAAATATAAGATCAACACGAGGGCACAATAGTAAATCCTCCGAACCTTAGTGCAGCTGTGTAATTCTTGATCGTATGTGATCTACATGGATGGATTTGTACATGTGCTTCTTCATCAACTTTTATTTACGTGTGTGACTCATACTTTGAGCCTTTTGTGCACATCTTTTCACGCCCCCTAAGTTCGAGCAAGGTTCTAGGAAAAATGGTCAGTTTATTCCTTCAACGAGTGAAGAATTGTCCAGTCAATGCTTTTGTCAAAATGTCTGCAGTTTGATCAAGTGATGGCACGTAATGGACTGCAATACTTTTGTTTTCTACCTTCTCTCTAACAAAATGGATGTTAAGTTAAAAATGTTTGATCCTTGGATGGTTTATAGGATTAGCTAATAAGGTTATAGCTCATTGGTTATCTATCCAAATGATGGGACTCTTGATTCACAAATCCTCAATTCACCAAGCAGTGATTGTAACCATATGAAATCACACACAGTTGAATCCTAGCTCCTATATTCTACCTCTGTGCTGCTTCTTGAGACTGTTGGTTGCTTTTTAGAACTCCATGCAATCAAGTTGTTTCCTAAGAAAATACAAAATCCTGATGTAGATCTCCTATCATCCAAATCAGAAGCCCAATCAGAGTCTGCATAAGCTGTGATTTGCATTTTCTCAGACTTTCTAAACACAAGTCCATGTATTGACTCACTTTATTCACACTGAAACATGTGTCTGGCCTAGTGAGTGTAGCATATTGCAAGGCTCCTACAATTCTCCTATACTCAAATTGATCTTCAATAGGATTGCCTTGAGCCTTGGATAAGTTAGGGTTGTTTATCATTGGTGAGGTTGAGAGTTTGATTTTGACATGTCTGCCCTATCCAATACATCTTCAAGATATTTCTTTTGGCTTAAGTGCAAGGTTTCATCAATCTGTTTGACTTCATTTCCCAGAAAGTAATTGACAGTGCCTAAGTCCTTTAGTGAAAATTTCTTATTAAGTAGGATAATTAGCTCTTCCACCTCAGCATTATTGTTTCCTATGGTGATGATGCCCTCTAAATATGTGGCACTGAGTATGCAGGTTTTACTTATGTGTCTGATAAAGAGAGAGATATATGATTTTGAGGCATTGAAACCAAAGGAATCTAAGACCTTTCCAAGTTTAAGGGACCAGGCTCTGGAGGCTTGTTTTAAGCCATATAGTGACTTTTGAAGTCTGCAACACAGTTTCTCTCTAGCTTTTACTTCAAACCCCTTTAGTCATTCCATGTATAGTTCAGTATCAAGTTCACCATTTTGAAAGGCATTATCAATGTCTAGCTATCTCATAGTCCATCCCTAACTAAAATCAGTAGAAAGCACAACTCTTAAGGTGGATGGTTTTGTATAGTCCAATCTTGGCATCTGAGTATATCCCTTGGCCACCAGCCTGGCCTTGTGTTTAACTATGGTGCCATCTGAATTCCTCTTCAGCTTGTATATTCATTGCATGCAATCAATCCTTTATCTGCAGGTAGTGGTGCTAAGGTCAAAGTGTTGTTCTTGATGAGAGCATCATACTCTTTCTTCATTGCAATTTTCCACTCTAGAATTTGCATTGCTTCTTCAACTGATTGTGGTTGCTCAGAGCATCTCCTTTCTGTGTTATAAGCCTTAGGCTTATGAATTCCAGACTTTGCTCTTGTCTTTATTGGATGTCTATTTTCTGTCCTTCTTTGTTTAGATTTAGTAACAGCACAAGTATCAAGATCCTCAATAGGCAGTTCAACAATTAATTCACCACTATTTATAGGTTTAGTGTGATCAGAGGATCTATGAGGACTGTTAAGAATAGGACTGGATCTATTATGTGGAGATTTGGCTATGGTGGAACTTTATTATGTGGAGAGTGCTCGATAGGAGTATTATGTTGTCCTGAATTATTATTAAGAGGATGTGAGTTGGTCATGTGTTGAGTTTCAAACAAAGGAGGTGCAAGTATAGGCTGTTTGAGGCTTTTATCAGTCATGGTGGACTTTTCTTTGGCAAAGGCAAATTTCTCTTCATCAAAGATCACATGTTTATTGATTAACACCTTTCTATTTGGTAAAAGAACCATGTAACCCTTGAATCGTGAGCTATATCAAATGAAGGTTCTAGGTTCACTTCTGAATTGCAACTTATGTTTGTTATATGTCTTGAAGAGAGGATAGCATAGGCATCCAAAAACCTTTATGTGTGAGTAGTCTGGTTTCTAACCTTTAGAGCTTCAAAGGGAGTTTTGTAATGAAGAAGTTTGGAAGGTGTTCTGTTGATGAGGTATGTGGCAGTGGTGAAAGCGTCATCCCAGTATATTTGGGGCAATTTAGATTTGGACAAGAGACTTAGAGCAACTTCAATAATGTGTCTATGCTTTCCCTCTGCCAATCCATTTTGTTCTGGGGTGTAAGGCCAGGAAATCCTATGAATAATTCCACTCTTTTAAAAACATTCTCTCAAGTGTTTAAACTAAGTTCCTCCATCACTTTGTAACATTTTAATCCTTTTATTGTACTGATTCTCAACAAGGTTTTTGAAGTGAATGAAGGCATTTGTGGTGACTGATTTAGCTTTCAGTAAGTATATCCAGGTATACCTTGTCTTGTGGTCAAAAAAGCTTACATAATAGACATATCCATTGATGGATTTGATTGGAGAAGGATCCCAAGTGTCAGTAGGGATGAGATTAAGAACATCATAATTATCAAAATAAGATATGGGAAAGGTAACTTTTGGGACTTTGCTTGTAAACAAGAGTTCCATAATAATTCATTATTATTAGAAAAAGGAACATTATAAGTTTCAAGAGCCTTCTTAACAATCTCATAGGAGAGATGTCCTGATCTAGAATGCCACTTTTCTATACTATCCTTATTCTTGGCTCTAACATAGCTAAGAACAGTTGGTTATCTTGGATGATGTAGGGATGGTTGGCTTGTATATTGATGAGGTGATGGTTTGTTTCTGGGAAGGTTGAAGTAGTAGAGGACTTTCTCAAGATTCCCTTTGAGAAGAATTTCCTTGGTTGACAGATTCTTCACAAGACAAAATCCAGGGTGAAATTCAAAAAAGACTTTGTTATCTTTTGCAAATTTTGAAGAACTTAAGAGGCTCTTGCTTATTTTAGGAACATGAAGTAGGTCTTTAAGGAGAAATATTTGATAATTTATCGGTTAAATCTATTTGAAGAGTTGCCATAACGAGAGATTTGAATACCTGAACCATTAGCTAGCTGATCTCTATCTGCTCCTTCATACTCTGATGCAATGTTCAAGTTCTGAGGTCATAAGTAACATGGTTGGTGGCGCCTGAGTCTGGGTACCACCATGAATCACTAGATGTCTCTTCATTTCCAACATTGACCACGTGAGCTGCAGGATTTCAAAAGTTGCTTTTGTTTCCATTCTGATTGTTTCAATTAGGAGGTGAGTAGTTTTCATCAAATCTGTGATAGCAGATATCAGCAGTGTGATTGGAGAGTTTACACACTTGGTATCTTGGCCTTTTGTTATTGTATCTACCACGTCTTCCTCTTAAATTGGAGCCTCCTTCGAAATTTCCTCTTCCTCCTCTGTTGTAGCTATTGAACTGTCTGCCTCCTCTGCCTCTATAGGAGTTAGCTGAAAAACCTCTTATTCCTCTATAATAGTTCCTTTGACCTTGTTGAGTATTATTAATGTATGGTAGAGATCCTTTAGTGTTGATGTGAGATTGACCAAGACCTTCAAGTCTGTTTTCAAAGCTAGTTAGTAAAGCCTGAACCTCTCTTAAGCCACAAGGTGGGATTCTGCAGCTGATCCCAACCATTATAGGGTTATATTCATTTCCCAGACCACCTACTATTGTCATGGTATGTTCTTGTTCACTGATGTTTTGTCCTGCAGCCCTCAAAAGATCACAATAGTGCTTGATCTTGTTCAAGTAATCTCTCATGCTCAAGTCTCCCTTTTTGGCAGTGCTAAGTTAGTATTTATAGTCTAGGATCTTAGCAGTTGACTCATGAGCAAAACTGATTTCAAGATTTTCCCAGATCTCCTTTGATGTAGTCAAGCCAACAGTTGAAATGAGCAGATTCTCAGACGGTGAAAACAATAACCATGAAGCTTCAATTGATCTTGTTTTTTCGAATGATCATCAACTAATTGGGATAAATTTTGATGTTTTGCTCATGAGAATTACTGGATTTGATAATCTTATTACTGAATGTGATTACTATTTGTGGTAATCTTGGATTATTGGGATAATGTGATTACTACTTGTGGTAATCTAATTATTGCAACAATTATGTTTTCATGTTTTAGATTACTACTTGTGGAAATCTACAACTAGTATCAAATTACTACCAAAGACCATAAAAATATATTTTATTAATAAAGATTACCACAACAAGTAATCAAATTATCACAACCAGAAATCTAGTGAAAATATATATTTTATTAATAGAAATTACCACAACTAGTAATCTTATTACCATTGGTAGTAATCATATTATCAACAACAATAATCGTATTACTAGTAATAGTAATATTGACATGTCCTTGATAAGTCCACTTATCTTTTCACTAATCTAAAATTAACATAACAAGTAATTAGATTACCAGGACGACAAAAGAACAACATGATGCATGACGTATGTACGGAGAAATGATTTTCAATCAATTGATAAAAAATGAATTTATTTTTTATTTTGTACATAACCGAGTACAACAAGTCAATGAGCGGAGCCTGCACCTAAAGAAAATTCAACTCTATTTCTCATTACCTAAACTGGTCAAATACTTTTTTCTAGATTGTTGCGGGAATGCTATAATTAATCGGACAATGTTGTCTTCTTTTTGATACACTTTGTGGGAAAAAAAACTTGTTTGTACATCTCGATTGATCGATCAAAACCAGCATCAGTGCTGGAGCTGAAAACAGCTGCATTTTCTACAACTCCTGATTCTTGTTCTTTGGCTAAACTCGATAAGTGTTCATCATACATATCATCTACATCTTCTTTGGACCAATAAGAAAATAAATCCTCCCCAGATTCATCCAAACACTCGTCTAAAGATAAATCGCAACTAAATTCATCATCACTCCCAAATACGAGCGCCATATATTTAGTCTCGTTCAAAACACTTGAAATCTTCTAAATCTTCAACACCATCATCATCGTCAATTATTAAACCTTCTACAAATGGATGATTTAATAGCATCTCCCAAGTGATTTTGTATATCGACTTCCTCACGGAACAACGCTTTTAAAAAAAATCCCTTACATCTTTTGATATCTCGTCTAGAATTTCGAAACACACACCATACACAATGAAATCATTTGAAATAAAAAAAAATTAAAAAAATGGAAACGAAAAATGATTGATTACTAGCTAATTAAAAAGAACTTTATAGTATTGACATTTCTTGGATGACTCAAACACGAAGCATAAAGTTTTAGAAAGAATAGCAAAGAATGAAAATGTGATCTCTAGGCTTTAGAGCGGGAAAATAAAATCATTTAGGTAGAGCAAGTGGGGGTATCTCTTCTATGTGAAAGATGATAATCTCATCGAGAGAACCTCAAATTTTGAGGCAAATTATGATCAAGAGAATACCATGCCTGTAGACATGGCTAATTCACCCAATTGCTTCCACTTAGACTCACTTTGTGCTACTGAGGCAATTTCCCGAAGAGAATAACAGAAAGGGCATCAGTAAGAATCACATAATCCAAAGCACACAAAATTCAGTACAGAAGATGAAATAAAACCTGCCAAAGATTCACCAATGGATATGATAAGCGAAAAACTCTCGATAGTTATAATACTTCAAGAAACATTCTAAAAGTTTATACATTTGCAATATCTAGTTTGTCGAGCTGTATGGTCAACTCAAATATGTAGTCAGTGACCTCATACTAAACGGAACTCTGTGAAGAAAAACTCTTGAAACCCGACTAACGTGAAAAGATCTAGCGACCCGAGAAACAATTATAGAAATGTTATCCACAACAACGTGGCGGGCAATGCCTCTTTCAACACCAGCATGTTGTTCTCAGTCGCGACTCGTTTATGCTTAGTCTCGACCAAAGTAGCTATATAATCATAATGATTATGGATAGGACTAATCAACCCCGATATGTTGCAAGTGGATTATGCCCTTTCCGGTCTTATTAACCTTACATGCAAACATGATGATGAGGTGGTTGTATAATGGCGTGAGGACCAGGATGAAGATGACGAGGAAGATAGGTAGAATATGTATTGCCACTGCACAAGTAGTTCACCAAGCATATAATCTCACATACACCATTCCTTCTAATTTCTTGCAATTCCCCTCTGGCCCAATAATCTCATTAATAATATCAACTTCCATTTACTTGCTGACCAAACTCTGAACATTAAACAACAATTGCAACGCCATGCAATCTCCTCAGAACAATATTCCAATAGGTCATTAGCCTCAAATCAAACGCATCCTAAACGATCACCACTTGAGGCCGTAAATACGAAATGTCAACAACTTCGTACCCGTCGATTTTTATCTCAGCCAACTTCGAGTGATTGGTTCAACATCTCCACAAACATATATTGATAGGTAATCCGTCATCTTCTCCATCTCGCCGAAATCGAGAATCCAACTCTCCGATTGCTTTTTTCTCATCACCACAAGCTTCAGTGCAACCCACCTTGTCGACGACAACAACTGCGGGTTACTATCTGAATGCCTCATCAAGATCGAAACCAAGGGCGGAGCCACACTTTGACTACCTAGGGCTATAACCTTGTTGATTAGGTTTAAGAATGTTTATAAGAAAAAGAATACATCAAAAACTCCAAAATAACATTGCAGTAATATACAAGGTTCCCAACCAAACAAACTTATGAACTTCAGTGTCTGCACTTCTAGAAGTCATAATTATTATTCACATTCGATTATTTTAAGAACTAAGAGAAATCACAAAAATAAAAATGAAAAAAAAAACACATTCATTCATAGGCAGGATCGACGAGATTGAATTACAAACCAAACCACCAAAAACCATCATCACTTTAACACCGCTCATCGAATTTCATCTTCCCGTCGCCGCGACCTTTCACGACCATTTACATGAAATCTTCCAGAGTCCTCCCCAACTTTAGCCCAAGCGATGCCAGCATCGACTGGATTATGGATTCCGAGCTACTTCAATGAATCACCTAATTCCTTGCGGTTAATTTTACCATCTCCGTTCCGATCGAACATGAGAACACCCTGCTCAACTCTGGTGTAGTCAACTCTTTATTGAATGAAAATGTTGAAACCCTAATTGGTGTTGATCGGATTTTGGTGACAAGCTAGGAGGGTTAAATTATTCTAATTTGGGGGGGATTAATGGGACAAAAAAGAAAAAATTGTATTTGTAGGAAGATAAGATGTGTGATCTGGTGGGCCCAAATGGCTATAGTATGTATTTATTCATCATTTTCCCTTCAATTATTTGTAAAAATGACTTATATACAGGTTTTGATAAAAGAAAATGTAATAATGATATTCATGCCTAGTTTTGTTAATACATCACCTAGGCGTTCTCATGACAAATTATACCGTGCATTCGAGTGCCACAAATATGCTGCATGCAATTCCTTTTGTGTGATGATATATAACGTGTACATTGAAGAGTAGGTCTTGGGTAAGACCCGTACCACATTTTACCATTTTGTAAGGTGACTCATACCCAGGAAATAACCCAAACTCAGACCCAACAACCCAAAACTGGACCCAATCCCATTCAATTTTTCGAATTTGTCAGAAAAATAGTAAAAAAAAATTCAGAAAAATCTGAAAATTTGCAGGTTGATGCGCAACAATAAGACGAACAATCGTACAATCCAAAATTGCAAAACGATGAAAATTGAATATTCGGTGATTTTTTTTAATTTTCAAAATAGTCGAAAAAATTGAAAAAATCTGAAAATTTGCAGGTTGATGCGCAACAATAAGACGAACAATCGTACAACACAGAATTGCAATACGATGAATAACGAATATTTGGTGAGTTTCTCAATTTTTCAAAATAGCCGAAAAAATAGTAAAAAAAAATCGAAAAAATCTGAAAATTTGCAGGTTGATGCCCAACAATAAGACGAACAATCATACATCCCAGAATAGCAATACGATGAACAACAAATATTTGGTGAATTTTTTCAATTTTTCTGGAATATTTCGTGAATTTTTTTAATTTCAAATTAGCCGAAAAAATAGTAAAAAAAATCAAAAAAATCTGAAAATTTGCAGGTTGATGCGAAATAATAAGACGAACAATTGTACAACCCTGAATTGCAATAAGATAAATAACGAATATTTGGTAAATTTTTTAATTTTTCAAACTAGCCGAAAAAATAGTAAAAAAAATCGGAAAAATCTGAAAATTTGCAGGTTCATGCCCAATAATAAGAAGAATAATTGTACATTCCGAAATAGAAATACGATGAACAACGAATATTTGGTGAATTTTTTCAATTTTTCTGGAATATTTGGTGAATTTTTTCAATTTTTCAAACTAGCCAGAAAAATAGTAAAAAAGATCGGAAAAAATTAAAAATTTACAGGTTGATGCGCAATAATAAGACGAATAATCGTGTAGCCCAGAACTAAAATACGATAAACAACGGATATTTGGTGGATTTTTTTAATTTTTCTTGAATATTTGGTGAATTTTTTCAAATTTCCAAATTGGCCGGAAAAATAGTAAAAAAAATCGAAAAAATCTGAAAATTTGAATATTGATGCGAAATAATAAGAAGTACAATTATATAGCCCAGAATTGAAATATGATAAATAATGAATATTTTATTTAATAATAAAAAACTTGTGATATTTTAACAATATTTTGTGATACTTTAACAATATTTTGTGATACTTTAACAATGTTTTGTAATACTCAAATAACTTGAGTTAAAAATATTACTTAACTATATTTTATTGTAAAAATGTGTATAAAAAACTTGTGATACTTTAACAATCTTTTGTAATATTTTTAACAATGTTTTGTGATACTTTAACAATCTTTTGTAATATTTTTAACAATGTTTTGTGATACTTGAATAACTTGAGTTAAAAACATTACTTAACTATACTTTAATTAAAAATAGGTATAAAAAACTTGTTGTATTTTAATAATCTTTTGTGATACTTTAACAATGTTCTGTGATACTCAAATAATTTGAGTTAAAAATGTTACTTAAATATGTTTTATTGTAAGAATATGTATAAAAAAACTTGTAATGATTTAATAATATTTTGTGAGACTTAAACAATTTGAGTTAAAAATATTACTTAACTATACTTTAATCAAGAATAGGTATATATTTTAACAATCTTTTGTGATACTTTAACAATATTTTGTGATACTTTAACAATGTTTTGTGATACTCAAATAACTTGAGTTAAAAATGTTACTTAACTATGTTTTATTGTAAAAATATGTATAAAAAACTTTTGATACTTTAACAATCTTTTGTAATACTTTAACAATGTTTTGTGATACTCAAATAACTTGAGTTAAAAATGTTACTTAACTATGTTTTATTGTAAGAATATGTATAAAAAACTTGTGATACTTTAACAATCTTTTGTAATACGTTGACAATGTTTTGTGATAATTGAACAACTTGAGTTAAAAACATAATTTAACTATACTTTAATTAAAAATAGGTATAAAAAACTAGTGATATTTTAACAATATTTTGTGATACTTTAGAAATCTTTTGTGATACTTTAACAATATTTTGTGATACTCAAATAACTTGAGTTAAAAACGTTAATTAATTATTCTTTATTATAAAAATCTGTATAAAAAACTTGTGATACTTTAACAATATTTTGTGATACTTTAAGAATATTTTGTAATACTTTAACAATATTTTGTGATACTCAAATAACTTGAGTTAAAAACGTTAATTAATTATGCTTTATTGTAAAAATATGTATAAAAAACTTGTGATATTTTAACAATATTTTGTGATACTTTAACAATATTTTGTGATACTTTAACAATATTTTGTGATACTCAAATAACTTTAGTTAAAAATGTTACTTAACTATGTTTAATTGTAAAAATGTGTATAAAAAACTTGTGATACTTTAACAATCTTTTGTAATACTTTGATAATGTTTTGTGATACTTGAATAACTTGAGTTAAAAACATTACTTAACTATACTTTAATTAAAAATAGGTATAAGAAACTTTTGATATTTTGTGATACTTGAACAACTCGAGTTAAAAACATTACTTAACTATACTTTAATTAAAAATAGGTATAAAAAACTTGTTATTTTAACAATATTTTGTGATACTTTAGCAATCTTTTGTGATACTTTAACAATGTTTTGTGATACTCAAATAACTTAAGTTAAAAATGTTAATTAACTATATTTTATTGTAAAAACATAGGAATAAACATAAAAACATAGGCCTCCACCGGTCTAGATCTCATCACCAAATAAACATCACTTTTAGCAAAAATCCCGATCAAATCAATCAAACACAACATCGAACAAATAACTATTCAAAAAGGCAGAAAATTAAAAAAGAAAAAAGAAAAATGGAACACGAAAACAATGGCCCGCCATTTTCACAGATTTCAAAGAATGAATTTCTATCAGACTCGTCATCTTAATTTGATCATCACCGAGAAAATATATAACAGGGTGGCAAAATTGTTAACAACCAAAAGCTTGAATTAAAAAACTAAAACAAAATCTTTTTATCTACGTCTCCTCAAAATTGGCATTTCACCAAATCCTTTTCGTACATCGGGATGCTTGATACCTTCGACGCTTTCGGAGAATTTAGCTTATTACTATTATTATTATTATTCCGACTTGAAAAAAAAGCAGGAGGCAATGGAGACGAGACGACCTTTTGTTTGTTCGAATGACCAGCATCATCTGACCCTAACAGGCTCTGGCCCAAATCAATCCACAGCGAGTTACCCGACGATTTCGTCCTCACTGAATACCGGGCTTTTAATCAGCTCCCCGACAGAAACACTTTCGGTCTAGAACAAATTTATCAAACTTATTTAAATAAATAAAATAAAAGAATCAGCAACTATTTATCAAACTAATCACTAACCACTATCTTCTCTACAGCCTCACAGATCTTTTTAACTTTTCCCTCTGATAGGCCTTTGAATCCAATCAAAATCTGTTTAATTTACAGAAATTAAAGTTAGAGAATCTGTAACAATTGGAATACATAAGATGATAAGGCCATCAATACAATTGTCTCCTTCTTAGTGTGCATCATTAATCCATTATACGTATAGATGCCAGCATCCTGAAGCCTCTTCACATCCCCAGCATTAATTCCATGAGTTATCACTGCCTCAACCACATATTAACAGAAAGCTATTTTCGTTAGGAAACTCATGACCTAGGTCTACTTGTGACTTGCATCTCAGTTCTAGGCATCGCTGTGATTTATCCACGTAGACAAGCATTCACAAGACTAAATCACAAGTAATTCATGTAGAATACAGAGAAACCACTCTTCAAAACTGATTTTACTTCAGAAACGCATAATCTAATAGACTTCACTTGAATCAATCGGTAAAAATCATGAACATATAAGAAGTTTCAAAGCTAAGGAAAAATCATTGAACAAAATGTAACAAAATGCTAAAAAATATCATATCTAAGATGCGAATAGAAAAAACTTCCGCAATCAGGATATTGACAAGAAAATATTAATTTAGAAAATTAGCCAACTACACAGATTCTTATTTTGTAACGAAAATCCGAGTCGCAAATGCACACATAACAGCGTCAAAAAATACTTATGAAGTTTGCTTACGTTTATCAATTGCTTGGAACAGATCTTCTTCATCTTCGGTTTCTTACCAACATCATGTTCTTAGTTATTTCATGTCTGAACCCATAATCTAACTAAGAAAAAAAAGGCATGAAAAGTAACACATAGAGTACTCTTATTTAAAAGGAAATGAAATTGTTTTCCTCACAAATGAAAAGGATCAAACTTAGCATAAATATCTTCATTGGCATACTTTTTTTTTTTTTGCATCCCATGCATCTTCTTAGACAGCAAAAGCAGTTTGAAAGCCAAAATTATATGAACTTAATTGAAAATTAAATACAAAAATTCCTATAAAAAAAGCCCCATTCTTCTCAAAACAAGAAGCTGTTGCACATATCAAAAATTCGCTACCACTATTTGCACATCCATAACAAGAAGGCAACCATTCGACATAACCATAAAAAAATCAACTTTTGCACAGCACGAAGCATCTAAACACTCTTCATCTCAATAATATCCTTCAAATCGATGCTTCGTTCGTTTCAAAGATAACTATTTTTGGCCTAGAAAAAAAAAAAGAAATGTACGAAAGCCAATGATGAATACAAGAGACTTACACCTGAGTTGTTGGTTTTCAGTCACCCAACAGTGATCTCTCCTCTTATTCACACAGTTAGAGTAAGACTTAACCTGCTGCTCGTCACGTTCTTCTCAACAGATTCTGAAGAAACTCCATCTTCGAACTCGAGAATCATCGCAAGGGCAGCATTAGGCTCAAACTCCTCATGTATATTGTGACTGGTAATCAAMTGTAAAATCATGACACCAAAATTAAAGATAAAAACAAAACAGACTAATCAATACTAATGTAACTATGAGCAAAGGAATAAAGTATACAACCCCAATATATAAAAGAAACAACAAACACCAGGGACCAAGTAAATAAACGAACAGTTATTACAATAAACTATAAATAAAATTTTACAGTCAATCCCTAATTTTTTTAAACCAATCTTAAAAAAATGTAATTTGCTTCAAGTTCATTCTATGATAAAATTCAACCTAATTCTCAGTCTATTTAGATCTAAATAAACCATTAAAAATGATAAAAACACACAAACCTCTTCTTCAAGATTTGAAGAATTTTGGACTTGATGGTATTTGGGCAAATTCCTCGTTTGCAGCGAACTTTTCAAGCAACAAGAAGGATGGTGTTTTGACCTAATTGTTTGCTCTCGTATCGCTGACCCAACACCATGGCATATTCGAATCTTCGCTTCGTCGTCGTCTCTTGCATGGTCCGCCGACCTGTCATTGTGGTAGAAAGAATCAGTGTGCGCGAGCATCGTTCAAGGGTGGAGAGATTTGAGGGTTGCAAATTTGCAATTTTATCTCAAAATCGAGAGATCAGAAGGTTATGGAGTCTGCAAATTCATCACATATTTGGTAAAAGGGGTAGATGAGTGGTTGGGTAAAAACTGAAAGGTTTGTTTCTGTGAGAGAGACGGAAAGGGGTGAGAAGGTTTTTTCTATTTTCAAATAGTGTGATTGTAGGTGGGTCGGGTCAGCGGACTGGGTGGGGCGTGGCAAACAAATATGGTAAAATGTGGTCTCATTGTATGAGACCGGTCTCATCCAAGTATTTGCCTACATTGAATTATGTGTTGAGAAATTTATTTTTGACAATAATTCTTATTTTATTATTTGTCTTTCTTGGGCACAAAATAAGTTAAAAAACTAGATTTAGGAGTATATTATGTTTCCTAGTTTATATTTAATACTTTATTAGTTTCCTAAATTGTGTTTAGAATTTGTTTTGTCTTGTTTACCAAGTTTAGGATTTTAGAATTCTATTTAAGACATGAGAATCCTAAAGCTTCTCACGACTTTTACGCACGGGATTTGAAGAGAAGATGCACGACGCAAAGCAGAAGACGTACGGCAAGAGAAGAACACGAAGACTACTTGGAGCCATTGATCGAGATCGACAAGTTATTCGAAATTGCGTGACCAACGGAGAAGAGCTTGTTCGACCTAGGCGACAAGTATTTAGTATCATGTGTTTTGATACTTTAGTTTTCATATATTACTTAATATTTTTGTATTGATCGAAAAACAAGAAAGTAATATAGTTTTCGGGTTTGTACCCCCAAGTTCACAAGTACTTTTACTTGTGAACTGAATTTGTTTTAACCGTGTTCTTAAATTTATTTTCCGCTGCATATTATTTATTTTACTCTGGTTGATGTTGTTAGTCAGTGTTGTTTAACATTGATAACAACATCGTAAATTTGAGACTTATTTTCAAAACCATAGACCTTTAAATTTTACAATTGGCATCTAGAGCGTGTTACTTAACCTTTTAAGTACTGATCCTTATTTTTTAGGTTCTATGGACGCTCAAGGCAACCCAAGGCCACCGATCCTCAACGGGGAGAATTATTCTCTCTGTAAACAAAGGATGCGTTGGCACTTAAAGACCATTGACGAACTTGTCTGGAAAACTTCCTCCTTGGATGGGAAAAGCCACGTTTTACTCCTTGGATGGGAAAAGCCACGTTTTACTGATGGTGAAGGCAAAACCTTCCCCAAAAAGGAAGTAGATTGGACTCCTGAGGAAGCAGCTGCTGCAAACTGGAATTCCAAATGTATCAATACCTTGTGTATCTATGTAGATGCAAGCTACTATCGAGTCATCAAGAATTACGAGTCAGCTAAGGATGCATGGGACGTACTCCAAAGTGTGTGTGAAGGAACTACTAGCATGAAGAGATCAAGGCTGAGAATGTTGATGTCCACTTTCGAAGCAATGAGAATGGATGAGAAGGAATCGATCATGGACTACGCCATGAGACTGTCAGACGTCACAAACGAGTGCAGAGAACTTGGTGAGGCAATAACTAACTCTCGTCTTGTACGAAAACTGCTGAGGTCTATTTCGAAAAAATATAATATGAAGGTGGTTGCCATAGAAGAGTTTAAAGATGTTGATAACATTGAGTTCAACACCTTAGTTGGAAACCTTAAGCAGTATGAGATGGAACACCTTGATTCCAACTCAAAAGAGAAGAATGTTGCTTTTTCTTCCGAGACTAATCCAGACAACGATGAAGATGAAGAGGACTTTGATTTCAATGAAATTCTGAAAAAGATGGAATCCACTACCCTTGGTGAAGACGAATTGTCATTTATTACTCTACGTTTCAACAGTTTCTTGAAGAAGAAGAATAGCCTTGGAGGCTCAAATACGAAGACCAGGCCACAGATGTCCACGCCAAAATTCACTGGACGTGTTCTTCCCAGATCTCAGTCCACTTCCTTAATTCCAAATGCATCCAACCCCGCGAGACCACTCAGTGAGGTGCAATTTCATGAATGTAAAGGTTGGGGACACTACAAAAATGAATGTCCTAACACTCTTAGGAAGAAAAGCATGGTTGCTACTGATTTTACTGAGGATGTCAAAGATTCCGAGTCAACTGAACCTGTTGCATCTTTATTTACCCATATTGTGTGGGACGACGATGTCCATGTTGAGAACCTTGAAACCAACATCGTGTGCTTGAATGTTGAAACTACTTATTACCATAAGGAGTATGAGCTGCTGAGTGTTGAGCACCAGCAAATGTTTGTCAGTTGGGGAAAACAGGTACTCAAGGTCAAGGATCTCGTGAAAGAAGTAGAGAAATTAACCAAAGAAAAGGCTGATCAGACTGACATAATTGTTCAATTGGAAACATCACTCACCAAGAAGGATGTTGAGCTATAGAAGGTGAGAACTGAGCTGACGAAGGTCCAAGGTACCATATCAAATCTGAACAAAGGCAAGGCGAATCTTGATGAAATCTTAGAGATGAGCTTCCCAGAAACCTCGAAGCATAGAATTAGATTTAAATCTATTCATCCGTCACATTCCTCAAGTCAAGAGCAGAAATCATCCAAGAGGCATAAGAAGAGAAGAAGACAATTCGTGTGCCATCATTGTGGTGAGCCCGGACACATTCGGCCTTTTTGCTGGAAGATCATAGGCGAGAGAAGGCAATTTCAGAGAACTAATGCGGCTGCTAAATCCAATGTTGGTTTCCGTCATACCAACATCAATACCAACACCACGTTCAAACAAGTGTGGGTCAAGAAAAATAACGTCAAATGTAACATGATCCATACCTCCCTGAAGTCCCACGTCCCTGGAGCCTGGTATTTCGATAGTGGGTGCTCCAAGCATATGACTGGGTCAGAAGAGTTACTTTCCAATATTGTCAGATTTTGAGGTGGAAAAGTAAAGTATGGTGGAGGCGCAAATGGCCAAATTGTTGGCCAAGGAACTCTCCATGTTCCCGCATTGTAACTCTTGAAAATGTGTTGCTGGTAGAAGGACTTACTGCAAATTTAATTAGCATAAGTCAACTGTGCGACGGAGGTTTTAGTGTCAAATTCAACCGTGAGAAGTGTGAAGTCTATGAGGAGAATGGACCATGTATTCTCACTGGTCACAGGACTTCAGATAATTGCTACCAAATCCAAAGTGATGCTTTTTGCAGACCGTCCCAATTAAGTGATGCTGAGTTATGGCATCAAAAGCTTGGACACGTGAATTACAAGATGATGGACAGGTTGGCCAAAGAAGAAGCTGTGAGTGGGCTGCCTAAGCTCAACACCAAGATTATTCCAGTGTGCGAGGCATGCCAGAAAGGAAAGTAGGTAAGAGTGCCACATCCAGTCCAGCAAAGTCTTACTACATCATCTTGCTTTGATTTTTCTAGATTTACTTGGGTAGAGTTTGTAAAAGAAAAATCTGAAACTTTTGAGGCTTTCAAGAAACTTGCAAAGAAGTTGTGTGTAAGGTTTAATGTGAACATTGGTAGGATTAGAACTGATCACGTAAAAGAGTTTGAAAATGCATCTTTCTCTAAATACTGCACTTCGGAGGGCATAAGTCATGAATTTTCTTCACCTATTACTCCCCAACAAAATGGCATAGCCGAACGCAAAAATAGGACTCTTGCTGAAATGACTAGAACTATGCTCATTTCAAATAGCATAGCAAAACTTTTTTGGGCTGAAGCAATGAACACTGCATGTCATATTACAAATAGGGCTTATTTTAAACCAGGGTCATGCGCTACTCCCTATGAGTTATTGATGGGTAAAAAACCGAACTTGAGCTATTTTCATGTGTTTTGATGTATTTGCTATGTGCTCAACGATAGAAATCATCTAGCTAAACTGGACTCAAAAAGTGACAAGTGCATTTTCATGGGTTATTCCCAAAATAGTCATGCATATAGGTTGTTTAATCTTAGAACTCTAAGCATGTTTGAGTCAGTTAATGTCAAGTTCGACGATCTAATGAGTGGATTCAAACCTACCGAGGATAATGATTTGGTTTATGATCAAAATTCTCAAGGAAATGTCACTCCTACTTCAGATGATAGTGCAGGTATTGAGAACAGAGATGCAGGTGCTGAATCCAGAGAGTTGAGAGATGTTGATACCAATGTTGATACCGGGATACCAACATTAGAACCAACATCAAGCCAAGCAGCCGCAGAATCAGATTCTGATTCAGAAGACGAAGATCCAGCTGACCCCATTGATCTTCATCAGAGAGATATCCCATCCAGTATTCAGAAAAACCACCCCGTGGGCCAAATTATCGGTGATTTAGACGAAAGGAGTACAAGACAGAGACAGATTAATTTCAAGGAGAAGGTCAGGTACGTGTGTCTGTCTACAAATTGTTCTAAGATTCGTGGATCTTTATACCTTTCTAAAATAGAGCCCAAGCGAGTGGAGGATGCACTCAAGGATGAGTTCTGGATTCGGGCAGTGCAAGAAGAGCTGGACCAGTTCGCCAAAAACGACATTTGAGATTTAGTGCCACGACCAGAAAATTCCCATGTGACGGGAACAAAGTGTATATTCAAGAATAAGACTGATGAGGCTGGCAACATTGTGAGAAACAAAGCTCTACTGGTTGCGCAAGGGTATACGCAAATTGAAGGAATCGATTTTGATGAAACTTTTGCCCCTGTTGCCCGCATTGAGTCGGTAAGGCTTTTGCTTTCTATTACTTGTTATATGAAGATTTCATTGCATCAAATGGACATTAAGAGTACTTTTTAAATGGAGTCTTAAGTGAAGAAGTGTATGTTGAGCAGCCTAGAGGATTTGTGGATCCTCAAAAACCAAATTTTGTTTTAAAAATGAAAAGGCTCTTTATGGTTTAAAACAAGCTCCAAGAGCTTGGTATGAAAGGCTAACTCAACATTTGCTTTATTTGAACTTTCGACGAGGGGAAGTTGATAAAACTTTGTTCCTTCTTAAATCCAATAAGCACATCTTAATCGTCCAGATTTATGTGGATGATATTATTTTTGGATCCACTAACGAGCAGATGGTCAAGGAGTTTGTTACTCGGATGTCCGATACATTCGAGATGAGTATGGAAGGTAACCTTTCATATTTTTTTGGTTTACAAATCAAACAGCCTGATGACAGTGTTTTCCTTTCCCAGGCTAAATATGCTAAGAACTTAGTTAAAAAGTTTGGTTAGAAAGTGAAACTCACAAAAAAAATGCCATTGGAAAAAACTGTGAAGCTGTCGAGAGACGATATTGGTAAGGGTGTTGATAACACAATGTATAGAAGTATGATAGGGAGTTTGTTGTATTTGACAGCAAGTAGACCAGATATTATGTATAGTGTGTGTAGACGTGTTCAAACGGTTCGAACCGCCGGTTTGGTTTGGCCAAAAACCTCAAACCGCAACCGAACCGTGAAATCGGCCGGTTGGTGGCGGTTTGTGAACCGCTGGTTCACGATTCGGCCACGGTTCGGTTATCCGGTTTGGACGGTTTGAGCCGGTTTTCTTTTTTTTTTTTTTTTTTTACTTTTAAAATCCAAATATTTTGTTTTTTTCCCTATGTTTATTTTTAATTTTATTTAAAAAAATACGTGAGGTTAAGTTATAAAATATTAATAACACTTTGAATTAATTCAAAAAAAAAAACTTGAACTATTTAAGATATTGTAGTTAAAATAAGAAATTTTAATTAGAATATTTAAAAATTTTAAAGTTAAATTTATATATATATATATATATATATATATAATATATATATATATATATATATATATGAGGTTAAGTGAGTAAATAGAACTAATCATTTGAGATTTTGAATTAATTAAAAAGAAACTGAATCATCTAAGATATTTGAATTTGAAATAAGAAATTTATATTAGAATATTTGAAATCTTGAATTTAAGTGAGAAAATAGAAGTAATATTTTTAATAAATTCAAAAAGAATTAACAATTTTCAAATATTCAATTTTAAATTTTTAAATTGTTACTTTAAACAATTGAAATAACGTATATACTAAATTGTAACTCCCTAACCATTAAAATCAAAGTACACATAATTTCCTCGTATTACTTTAGAGAGGGTGAAAGATATATGTTATCACAATTTTATTGAATTGTAAAAACGATTAATATCTCCATCGATATCGTGTGGCTATTATAAGATAAAATGTTTTTCTTATTGATCACCAATTCAAGATATCGAATGAGTTTGGTGTTAAAAAATGACTTGAAAAATGAATATTTATAAATGTAGAAAAAAAAAACGGCGGTTTGAACCGCCGGTTCACGGTTTGAGAATTGCTCAAACCGTAACCGAACCGCCTTATTGGCGGTTACGGTTATGGTTCCAGTTCGAACCATGGTCAACGGTTAACCGAACCGTTGATCGCCGGTTCGAACCGGCAGTTTGGCTGATTCGTGCAAACCGCTTGACACCTCTAAGTGTGTGCTTATGTGCTAGATATCAGTCTAATCCAAAAGAGTTACACTTAAAAGAATAATAAGGTATATTGCTGGTACAACTGAATTAGGTGTGTGGTACACATAAGATACTGGTACTAAACTTGTAGGGTACACTGATTCGAATTGGGTTGGAGATGTGGTAGATAGAAAGAGTACTACTAGGGGGTGTTTTTTTTTCTGGGTAACAATTTAATCTCTTGGTACAACAAGAAACAAAATTGTATTTCTCTTTCTACAGCTGAAGCCGAGTACATTGCAGCTGGAAGTGCGTGCACACAATTACTGTGGATGAACCAGATGATAGAGGACTACGGTCTGCACAGTAGTATCTTA
>BMAC01001764.1:91868-127466 GCA_014905375.1 Phtheirospermum japonicum
ATTCGATATCTTGAATTGGTGATCAATAAGAAAAACATTTTATCTTATAATAGCCACACGATATCGATGGAGATATTAATCGTTTTTACAATTCAATAAAATTGTGATAACATATATCTTTCACCCTCTCTAAAGTAATACGAGGAAATTATGTGTACTTTGATTTTAATGGTTAGGGAGTTACAATTTAGTATATACGTTATTTCAATTGTTTAAAGTAACAATTTAAAAATTTAAAATTGAATATTTGAAAATTGTTAATTCTTTTTGAATTTATTAAAAATATTACTTCTATTTTCTCACTTAAATTCAAGATTTCAAATATTCTAATATAAATTTCTTATTTCAAATTCAAATATCTTAGATGATTCAGTTTCTTTTTAATTAATTCAAAATCTCAAATGATTAGTTCTATTTACTCACTTAACCTCATATATATATATATATATATATATATATATATATATATATATATATATATATATAAATTTAACTTTAAAATTTTTAAATATTCTAATTAAAATTTCTTATTTTAACTACAATATCTTAAATAGTTCAAGTTTTTTTTTTTGAATTAATTCAAAGTGTTATTAATATTTTATAACTTAACCTCACGTATTTTTTTAAATAAAATTAAAAATAAACATAGGGAAAAAAACAAAATATTTGGATTTTAAAAGTAAAAAAAAAAAAAAAAAAAGAAAACCGGCTCAAACCGTCCAAACCGGATAACCGAACCGTGGCCGAATCGTGAACCAGCGGTTCAGATCTTGACGTAGTCATTAACTTGGGTAAAGGGGTAAGTTTCCATTGACTTCACCTAAGGCAATGTTGGTTTATAATGTTGTCAGTAATAAAAATCAACATTGGATCAAGTCAATGAAATCTTAATATGTTTTTGTATATTCTTTTAGGTCATGCTTTTTAGGCATCCCGTAGGACATTCATACTTTGTGAAGATGCCATCTTACTGTGCTTTTTGTTGCTTGTGTTCTGTGTCTATCTTGAAAACACTTAATTTTGTTTCGAATTGAGCTAACTAAGTGTTTTAGTGGAGTTAAAATCGGACGGTTGGACAGGTAATGACGAGGTGAATTTGGTGAGTGAAATGTAACATTGCATAAGATTGGTACTACAGGGCTGATGGTTCATTAAATCCAACTTTGTATTTTCGGCCGATTTTGTAACTAGAGTTGTGCAATTTTGTTTTAAGAAAAAGATGATGGTGTGGTGTAGTGGGTCTGATCACGTTGCCTACATTAAGGGGGAGTAGTGTTTTTTTTAAAGGAAATAAAATCTGAATTGGGGTCGAAAATCCGTTGGGTAGTAAAATTAGGGATTTTCCTTTTATTTTCTTGCTTTCTCTCTCCTTAGGCAACGGTCACTTTTTGGAAGCTTAAGAATCTGAAACTTTTTACCTTTTGATCATTACCCTCTGCCACTTGAACTCTCCAGCCTTCTTATCTCTCTCCAATTCTCTCGATTTCTTTGTTTTTCTCTTGTACTTTTGAGAATTTGCAGGATGACAAACTCGCCGCCGCCTTTGTCTGTTCCAGAATTGCCAGCAGAACTCCGCCGCACCGGCGAACAGGTCCCTGCACCCTATGTGCGAGTAGGTGGCCTGGATATACACGCCAAAATTGGTGGTGGTTCTTCTTCCAACCCACCACCGGTAACAACATCATCGCTTCGCTCGTCGGCGCACGATTCTCAAGCTGCTATTCCAATTCCACCGCCGATTGACACCACGCCTTTAGCGCAAGTGTTCCCAGGATAGCCCGGGAACGAAGTTGATGTTGATGATCCCCCAATTTGGCATTTGTTGCTGAAACTTTTGGGCGTGTGGGGAATCCTACTTTGAAAAGGTCAAGGCGCCTGCGCAATATTCCACCCGGTGTTGTGCCGCCCGCAGTACCGAAAAGCAAGGCGGGACCGCGCCGCAATGTTCCGATTGAGCATATGAACCTCACGGAGGATGTCACTATGATGTCCGATCCTGATGATGCAGACTTTGTTCCTGCTGCTCCGGTTGAAAGGTTCGTGCCGCCGCTTTCTTCTGCCCCGAGTCTGCCGGGAAAGAAGTTTACTCGCCAGAAACAGCTTGTGCAGAAGGCCGACAGGAGACCTAGCCCAGAAAAAGTCAAGGTTTCTCCTGGCTCCACTGCCACAGAGTACTCATCTCCTCCCTACACTATTTTGGATTTTATCACTGGCGAAGTCACCAGCTCCGCCAAACCGCCTGCCGATGTTCCTCCTTCGTCTCCGGTTCATGAGAATCAACCTGCGTTTGATCCCGATTTATTTGAGCATTCCCCTGATTCCTCCTAGGATATGATTCTTCGAGATATTCTTAATGCTTGCAAGAAGGAAGAAAAAGAAAGTTGTTTTGAAGGACGATGTTGCTACTCATGTTGGTTCCCCCATACCAACATCACATCATTCGCCGTCTATTTCGTCCTCCAGCGCTGCCTCTGTTCCGATCGCTTCTCGTGCTCCCACGCCAGCTTCTTCCGACGCCTCTGATCACTCCCAGTCCTCCACAGACACTCTTACTCCAGTCCTTGAACTTGAGGATATGGAACCTTTTTTCGGAGAAGTTTCTGACTGCTGAAGCTGCCGAGTTGTTTGATGAGTACCGGACCCGACACATGATTGAAGAGCGCTGAGTTCCTGTCGAGTTGTTTGAGAGGCATAATTTGATTGCCTACTTCTAGCACAAAGGTATGTATTCCACAGTATCCACCGCCATGCCATTTGTCAGGGATGTTGTTGTTGAGCTTTATGCATATTTGATGCCGTCAATTATTGATTCAATCTCTGTGAACTTTGGAAAAGTGTTTGTGCGTGGTCGAGTGTTTAGTTTCACCCCTGATTTAATTGATGAATTGTTTGGCACTGAGCCATATCAGGGTGATTCTACTGTGGATGATATGGATGAGGTTATTTCGTTTCTGTCTGGTGGTATAGTGCATACTTGGTTTGAACAGCTGCCGAGCACTAGGATTTCTTCTCTCTACTCTATTTTGCACAAGGTGGCCATTTGCAACTGGGTCCCCTCCAAGAATACTACATGTATTACTCGGTCTCAGGCCCAATTTTTGTACCGGCTTGGACGAGTAATCTAGTACAGTTTCAGGCAGCATGTATTTGATATTGTTACGAAGTTTTCCACCACCAGGTCAGCCGCATCGTTGTGCTTTCCCTCTTTGATATTCAACCTGCTTGAGAATCAGGGCTTGGAGCTTCTTCCTTATGATGTGCTTACTGGTGAAGCTGATTGGTTTGCTTTGAGAGGTCAGCATGTTACTGGTGCCCGAGTCATTGATCTGCCTTGGTAAGCGCCTTTTCAGGCCGATGTTGGTAGTGGTGTTGGGACGGCCGATCCCAATATGGTCCGCATTTCTACACAGGTCCTTCGTGCACATGTGGCTTCCATTGATTTGCAGCTGACTCGGCTGAAGGCTCTTCGTGGCTCTCTTTTGAAGGCCCTTTCACTTTCTGGTCAAAAAGGGAGAGAAGATGATGATGACGCTGCTGACGATGTCGCTGCTGCAGGCGCTGTTGTTGGAGATGCTACTGATGGAGAAGATGTCGTTGCTGCTGAAGCATTGGCCAGTCTAGCTCAGGAAAGGCGAAGGAAGAGAATTCGCTCGCGCAATAAGGCCTTGAGAAAAATGATGAAGATGTAGAAGAGGAAGCGCAGAGATAGGGGTGAAGGAACTTCGACATCCCCTCGTCGTTCGAAGAGGGTTCGAAGTCATTAAGTTCCTTTATTTTGATTTGTTTTGTTAAGTGTTGTTTTGAATAATGTTGGTTTGTAATGTTGGTTTGAATTTTTAACAACATTGGGTGTTTTGTTTAGGGGAAGTTTTCTAACTTAGGGGGAGTTAGTATTTTTATATTATTGCGTCGTAGTGTTTTGTTCAGAAAGGGAAAAGGGGGAGATTGTTGAGGAACTTATTCTTGGCAATAATTCATATTTGTTATTTGCCTTTTTTGGACACAAAATAAGTTAGGAAACTAGATTTAGGAGTATATTATGTTTCCTAGTTTATGTTTAAGACTTTATTAGTTTTCTAAATTGTATTTAGGATTTGTTTTGTTTTGTTTACCAAGTTTAGGATTTTAGAATTGTCTATTTAAGACATGAGAATTCTAAAGCTTCTCACGACTTTTACGCACGTGATTTGAAGAGAAGACGCACGACGCAAAGCAGAAGACGTACGGCAAGAGAAGAACACGAAGACTACTTGGAGCCATTGATCGAGATCGACAAGTTATTCGAAGTTGCGTGACCAATGGAGAAGAGCTTGTTCAACCTAGGCGACAAGTATTTAGTATCATGTGTTTTGATACTTTAGTTTTCATATATTACTTAATATTTTTGTATTGATCGAAAAACAAGAAAGTAATATAGTTTTCGGGTTTGTACACCCAAGTTCACAAGTACTTTTATTTGTGAACTGAATTTGTTTTAATCGTGTTCTTAAATTTATTTTCCGCTGCATATTATTTATTTTACTCTGTTTGATGTTGTTAGTCAGTGTTGTTTAACATTGATAACAACATCGTAAATCTGAGACTTATTTTCAAAACCATAGTCCTTCAAATTTTACATTATGGATGATCTGTACGATTATATATGAATGTTTTCTACACTTAAGAATCTCGTCGACTGGATTTTGACGACCATTTCGACGATGGTCGCTACATTTTTTCGTTGTGATGATATATGCATGTAATGTTTGATGGTATATGAATGTTTTGTACGGTGATATATGCATGTTCTGTGCGAAAATATATGCATGTTTTGTGGGCCTAAGAATCTCATTGATTGGATTTCGACGGTAACTTCAACGACGACTGTCTACACTTTTCCATCAATCAAATCTCTACAACCACTTCGATGGGAAGATTCGCATTGCCAACAACTATATTAATCACATATAACACTCATATACCATCACACAAATTATACACATATCATCGCACATAATATATATATATATATATACACAAACAGAAAGACAAGGAATCAGATGCGTCGTGTGCACCATATACAATTTCAACTCAAACCTCACGTAAAGCTGCCTAGACGTACACTAAACCACCTAGTGGAGCTTAGGCGATCAATGGAACCCTCAACTAGGCGGTCAATGGAACCTATTGATCGCTTTTCCAAGCATAGGGTCAATGCATTGCGTTATAGTAGTATTTGGAAATGTCAACTTGTGCTTTTGATTTGGTATAATTTGCTTATAATTAAAAAGTAAAAGGATATGGGACTTCAGATTTATTATTCTGTGAGCTCTCTCTAATTATCAAGGTTTCATCAGCTCTGCATTAGAAACTTAATCATTCACTACAACTACTGAAAAGCACAATCCAACACCCATTTGGAATGATTGTGACATTCCAAGACGAAATGGCGAAATATTATTAATTGCAAACTATAATGATAGATTACAACCGTAAACATTAAACAGCAAAACAAAGGGACTAACGAGATCACCAGTTATTCTCCCAGTAAAATTGATACAACAATTAATCAGCACTAACGAGTAGTTTAGGTTCACACCGACACTATACCCACATTACACTACGCCGCTCAACGAAACTCAGCTGCAAACGACGACAAAGTAGTTCAAATACTATTACATTCACTTTCGCAAAGATTTAAAACACAAACAGCAGGAAAGGGAAAAAAAAAAAAAAAAAAAAAGCGAAAACCTCTATAAATAAAAAATCATTTCATAACAATAAATCTCACTTTGCAGTTGCCTCGTGTCTGTTAGCTTCGACCCCACCTTCCGGAAGCGTATCCAGATCCGTACGAGCATCCCTCTCGTCCTGAGGAAGCGAAGTTGACGAATTGACCTGTTCCCGTTCGGCCGAATTATCCGACCTAGTTTCGCCCCCATCAGCACTGCCGTTACTATCGTTAAATGAAGTCGTTTTCTCGTCTGTTCCGGCTGAGTTACTCTCATCTACTGCTGTATTCTCAGAATTGTTCTCCACATTCCCTGACGACTTGGTTTCGACATTTTGTTCGTTCGAGCCCTCATTGTCCACACCCACCACATTTTCGGTTGTTGTGGATGGAGTTGAATTTTGATCTGTTTTTTCATCACTAGTGTCGGTTTTTTCTGTTTGCTCCTTCAGAACAACGCCTGATGTGTCGTTTTGACTTTGACTGAAATCACCGGTGTTGTTATCATTGGTTTCGTGCTGTTTTTCATCGGCTCCATTTGTTTCTGCCGAGGAATCATGATTATTATGCTCATTCTTGTTAGTTGACTCCGAAGTACTGTTTTGCTTCTCGGTTTCTGTATTATTTTGGGGATTCTTGATTTCGTCTTTAGAGACATTTTCTCCAGCGATGTCCTCTTTTTTCGAGCCCTCGTTAGTTTCGTCAGTTGTAACTTTGGTTTCGCTTTCTGATGACCTTGATTTTTCGATCGAACCGTCTTTCTGCTTCTCGACTTCTTGACCATCGTGCGTCTCTCCCTCGTCATTTGTTGGCTTAGGTTGTGAAGCTTCGTTTTCGCTCTCGTTTTTGTCATTCACTTTCTTAGATTCTTCGGTTTCGTTCTCTTTGTTCTCGTTTTCTTCCCTTTTTTCTACGCTTTTGTTCTCGTTCTCTCCTGCCGTTTCTTCACTTTTGTTCTCTTTGCTCTCGTTTTCTCCCTTTGTTTCTTCACTTTTGTTCTTGTTGCTCGCATTCTCTACTTCAATTTCTTCATTCTTGTTCGTATTCTCATTCTCTACTTTAATTTCCTCTATCTTGTTCTCCGTGTTCTCATTCTCTCCTGTAATCTCTTCGTTCTTGTTCTCTTTGCTCTCTTTCTCTATTTTAATTTCTTCATTCTCGTTCTTATTTTCTCCCACATTATTTTCTTCATTCTTGTTCTCTTTGTTCTCATTCTCTCCCGTAGTTTCTTCATTCTTATTCTCTTTGCTCTCACTCTCTAAATTAATTTCTTCGTTCTTGCTCTCCGTGTTCTCATTTTCTCCCGTATCTTCTCCGTTGTCCTCTTTTCTCTCATTTTCTTCCGTAATTTCTTCATTCTTGTTCTTCGTGCTCTCATTCTCTCCCGCAATTTCTTCATTCTTATTCTCCAGGCTCTCATTCTCTCCCGTAATTTCTTCATTCTTATTTTCCGTGTTCTCATTCTCACCGTTCGTTTCTTCAAATTTATTCTCCGCGCTATCAGCCTCATTCCCCTTATCTTCATTATTCTCACCCTTATCTTCTTTCACATCCATTTCAGCATTCTCGTTCACCTTACTATCCTCGCCTCTTTCTCCACCCTCTTCCTCTTTAATCCCTTCCTCGGTTACCTTCTGTTCGCCACCTGTCCTGTTTTCATCGGTGTTATCCTCTTCTTTTATCTCCGTCTCCTTTGCGCTCTCTTCCGTCTTTTCTTGTTCTTGCCACTGATCGTCTGGCTTGTTCTCGTCGTCGAAATGCGGTCTCTCTTCCGGTTGGTCCTCTTTCTCGTCGTCTTCATTTTCTTCTTTTCCCATCCTCGGCAAAAGATCCTTTCTCCCTAACTTGATGTTATCGCCCGCGCTGCTCTCTATCTTTGCAGAGATGTTCGTGCTTTCTAGGGACGATTCCGTCTTTTTGTCACGGGACTGCTGCACCTGGTAAAGCAGCCAGATGCAGACTCCGAGCAGGAGACATATTTGAAGCACATGCTTCACTTTGATCCCTTTGTTTCTCTGGTTCCGACGAGGCGATTGCTTAAACATGATGATGACCTTATCGCTTGAGTTTTGACCTCAAAAAAAAAAAAAAAAAAAAAAGCTCCAATTTCGTTCTGTTGAAAAAACATCAATAGAAGGTCAAATAAATATTTGCGAAAGTTACGTTTCATATTCTAAATATCACAAATTAACGACACTTGGCGATGCTTCGAATACGAGAGAGAATTCGATTAGCAAGCAAATTTAGAAAATAAATAAGTAAATTGAGAGGATCTAAAAGACTTTCGATCTTTGGAGGAAGTGATTAATTGGAAGTATTTAAAAATTAAAGAAAGTTGTACAAGTCAAACCAGAAGCAGAATCAGAAATTGATTGAAGTGGTATTTGATAACACCAAAATGTGACCTTTTTTTAAGATTAAAGCTGATAATCACCTTTTTTTTTCTTCTTTTTTTGTATTTGCAAACAATCTCATAAGATCTGCCATGTTCACTTATTGGGTAAATCAGATCCAAGCAGTCTACCTTACAAATGAAACTAAACTAATATAGAAGACTGGCCCCAATGGGGGATAAAATAGTTAAATACAAACAAAATACTACCCACATTAAAGAGCTTCTTATTTAGGCAAAACTCAGACAAGTCAAATCCAATCACAAGCAGAGCTCAAGCATTGATTTCTAGTAAATAAACTACGTATCTGAACTAATAGAAAATCCACAATATGCAACCAAAATAATACTACAGATAGTAACCAAACCAGTTATTAAGCCAATTCAAAATATAATGATCAATTAAACAACGCAACAATTAAAGTCCCAAAACAGATCAAACTCCAAATCGAGAAATTGGTTCACATAGATCGATATGATATTTTCCCATCACAGCCCGCGATTAATAACCAAAGATCAAATCTTGAAACTGATTAAAAAAAGAGAGATCAAGAAAGTTACGGAGAAAAAGCCAAACCTGATATTCCAGTATCCCAAAACAGAGCCCTCCGAATCCCTTCTCCAATGATGCAAGAAAAAGAATGCTTTTTTTACACTAATTAATAACTATGGCTTAAATTAAGTTACAAGAAAAGGAAATGCGGATATAATAAGTCGTAATGGTTTGCTTAAATATTACAGTAAAAAAAAAGGTGCTTCGATTTTATTTTTGCGGTGGTTAAGATGTAAATTTTCAAAAGGTTAAAATGACGCTTTCGAAAATGGATTGAGCAAATGCAAAAGATGTTTCTGCTGATCCGGCTGAAATAGATCTGAAACCTGCTTTCACTGCGTTGTCCAATCTGTGTGAACGTGTATATAAGTGGGGTGTGTGTTTGAGGAGAGAGGAGAGACGAGTGTGTGTCAGGTTTTCGATCTTTCCTTGGAATTTTAGAAAATTTCAATGTTGTCTTCACGCACTTTGATGCGCGTCGAAATATGTTTGTCAACCGACACAAATTATTTTTTGCCCTCGTACAAACTATGTGCGATTTGCAGTGGCATAATCTGGTTGCGCACGTCATTCAGTTTTAGTCATAAAATCACCAAAAAATCTGATTTAGGGGGCAAACTACAAATCGCGCATAATTTGTATGTCAATTTGTCATAAATAATAATTTGTGAGTTAAGTTGTGAAAAAACACAATAGTTTGGGGGACAAAAAATATTTAACCCATCTTTTTATTGGGCAGAATTCGTATATCTCGACCACATGATTCTCCTATCATGAGACGGAGACCAACCAGTCCCATACTCGTATCCATCTCACAATATCACATCTTATATAAAAGGGACAAATAAAAAAATAACGCGACATTCTTTTTTTTCCCACCTTCCTCTCTCCTTGACCCAATCCCAATATCTTTGTTTTTCTCTTATTTTCTGTTCGATCGGAGTTTTAAAAGGACCATCGTCTGCCGACGAGTCATTCACTTTTAATACCTCGCTCTTTCAATGTTATTCTTTCAATTTTTTCGTTTCCCGTTTTCTCTGTCTTTTCTCTAGATTCTATGTTCGATCGGAGTTTTCATGAGAACATTGTCCGCCACTGTCTTGCCACCGAAAAGTTTCTCACCACTCTCCCTCTCTCTCTCCTCCCATTCTTCCCTATCTGGGTAATTTGTTCCCCCTATTTTGTTAATTTTATTTTTCGATTAAGGCCTATATTTTTGTCAAATTTATGGTTAGTGGCAATTCATCGATTTTTAAGGCTTTTGCCTACTATGAATGCACGGGGAAACATGCTTATTTAGGTGTGTTCGAATTATTTTTTCTTTTCCCCGTCATGTAATTCGCGTTTTTTTACATTTGAAATATATTTTAATTGGATAATTATGTGCAATCCTTTCACAAATTTGAATTAAATTAAGGTTGATTAATTAATTATTATTCAATTTGGGGTTACTTATATAATTAGAATTTAATGTGGGATTTAATTTCTAATTTAGAGTTTAAGGGTCGATTAGGTGTTATTGAGTTAAATTATAGTTAATTAAGTAATTAGTGTTCGATTAGGTGTCATTGAAATAAATTAGGGCTAATTACTTTAAATTTTTAAATTTTTTCAAATTACTTTTTTATTTCAAATGTGTCGATTGGTTGTTGGTGTGATAAATGGTGACGTCGTAGGTATTTGGCGTGGTGTACGGCGCCAGTCGGGTGGTTTTATCCCGCTAATAATGAATTTTCAAATTTTATTTTTTATGTGTTAATTAATTGGTTGTTGGTGTAGTATATGGTGATGCCAAGTGTTGATGACGTGTATGGTGCTGGCTGGGAAGTTTTGTCCGTCCAATAATAGATTTTTAAATTTTTAAAAAATAAAAAAATTTCAAATGTGTTAATTGGTTTTTGGTGTGGTAATGGTGATGTCGAGTGTTGCTGATATGGTGTACGACACCAGTTGAGAGGTTTTGTCCCTACAATAATGAATTTTAAATTTTGTATTCTCTTTTTCCATGCATCTCCTCTCAAATACCTTAGACCTATTTGAGATCCAGTATCTAATATAGAGTTTGATACTAAATCCCAAACTTTCAACTCATTTAGACAGTTTGGCAATGTGATTATAATACGACTATCTCATGTGCATATGTTTTGTTATTTTTTAAATTTTGGTTTCATAATCTCTCTTTTGTTCTCGGGTGCACTGGAATATATGTGTACTTAGAGAATTGAGGGAAGATGTTGTCGACATTTTTAGGCAAATAAAATTCATATACTAAAATATCGTATTGTTGAATGTCATGTTCTCAAAGGAGATATGTTCCTTATTTCAAGAGAAAGTCGTAGATATACACAATTCAATATAATTGGACGATGTCAATTTCTAATTGCATGAATCCACTAATAATGACAAGGTCAAGTTTGGTGATGAGGCAGATGATGGTACAAAAGATTCATCGATAGGTTGACGCCATAAATTCCACCCCCAAAAATCATATTTTTTCAAGATACAGACGAAGATGAGTTTGATGATAACTTTAATAGTGAGAATGTCAGTTCAGATGACTAGTTTTAAAGGAAAGATGATGTAGTGGAAATATGTGTAAAATGCTCATATTATAAAATTATCTTATTTAACTAATTGATTTGTACTAGGATCTTTAAAAATGGTCATATTTTTAAATGCTCTTATTTTAACTCATTGATATACTTGTAAATTATAAAATGCACATATTATATATATTTTTATCAGATTATAGGGGGTCGTGGATGCGGTCAATCAGTAGGACTATATAGAGATCTGTTGTCATCGTCTTTGCCACATCACTTACATAATTATGATGAAGACTATGTGGGGCTCCGTTTAGAGCTAGCATTAACTCCACTAGATATGGCTGCACTCACACTGTCTGACCGGTAGTACATCGAGGCAGGCATCAACTCTATTAGATGGGCAACACATGGTTTATCTTATTGGCGATAAGCAGTAAGTAAAGTAATAATTTCAATTTTCAAATCATCATATTTATTAAATAATATATCTAACCATAAACACAATTATAGATTGCATAGTAGTACGTTCACACTTTTGACGATCTACCAAGAGATCGTGGAGAAGAAACTCCATCCTGGTGGTTGGAAGTTTAAGGCGGTCCCTAAACCTATGTGTGAGTCGTGATGTAACAAGTTCCAGGTAAATAAATTATTCGTTTGTAAATTCATTAATGTAACTTCACAATCATATATAAAGTGAATCATAAGTGTTTTTTTTGAAGGACCGATGTTTTTAAGACACATATTTGTATATTTACACTACTGTAATGATGACATTTATCAAGGGGATGGGTAAAAAGTATGGCAAGCTGCTGAATGAGTATAAGCAGACCCGTGATAAAACTGGTACGAATCCAACGTACATTGATGAAGACGTTTGGAGGTAAGCAATTTTTTTTCTCTTTAGTAAATTATAACTTTTTAATATCATAAATAATTAATAACTTTATTATATCTAATCATGCATCTCAACTACGGCATGTGAGAAATAGTGTAATAAGCCCAAAAACAAGTTCAGGTTTGACGAGTGCAGTGCTAATAGGCAAACCGATCTTGTTGGCCATGGTACAGGGATGTCAAAGCACATCGTGGGGATAGAACCTGTTGGCCTGGGTACAGGAACAAGAGGTAGGTCGTCCGTCCACTACGTATGAGCTTTTTGTAAGTATGCATAAGAAGACTGATGATATGTTTGTTGATGTGAGATCAACAACTACTGATGTAAGTATATTTTTATACTTAATACTTAAAAGTTAACTTGTTTTTTGGTTTTCATATAAATGTAGAATTTATAACAGTTTACATTTCAAGAGGAGTACCATAGACTTCTGGATGAGGCACATGCTTTATCACAGGATTCAGATAATTAGGTTGACCTTGACCTTGTTTATCTTGATGTCATCGGGGCGAGGAAGGGTCGACATTACAATATCAGTTGCTTTGGAAGTTGGTGGCTTCGTCAAAGGGTTTGAGGGGTTATTCTTCCTCCTCCCAGTACGATATAACTCAGGTGACGAGACTTCAGACGTAGCTCCAATCATAGCAGGATCTACTTCAGATGTAGTAGGAGGAACTTGAGGCCACGAGACGAGCTCAACAAGCGATTGAAGAAAAGTACAACCAGTCTGAGCGCATATGTGTGCAGTGGGAGAAGGAAATGGAGGTATGGATGAGCACAAAACTTGTAGAGATGATCGCAGCTTTTTAGTTGTCCTAACAACACCCCCCCACCCCCACCTCCCCGACATGGTACTCCTCCGATATTTTTTGTAAATTTATGATATATTCTGAAATTTCTTCAATAGAATGGATTGTTGTAAACTTGATCAGTATTTTTACATTTGAGTAATTCAATTCGTGTTTAGTTTTACTTTTTTTATTTTTCAGGTATTTTATATAAAAATGGATAATATAATAATAATTAAAAAACTGACGGATTAAAGCTCGCTCGGTAAATTGCTAAAGTAAAAGTGATGAGGGCAATACTACTGAGGTAAATATTACACTCGGTATTTCCGAGGAATAACTCTCCCTTTGTAATACCGAAGGAAAAAGTTCCCTCGATAATACCAAGTGAAATATTGCCCTCGGCATTACCAAGGGACAGATTGTTCTTGCTATTACCGAGGGTAATATAATTTGAGGATGGAATGATTTACCGAGAAAAACCTACTCGGTAAATTCTTTAGAACAAATACCGAGGGATTTATTTTACCTTGGTACCCATTATCGAGGAGGGTTTTATCAAAAGATTTATTCCCTCAGTATTTCCCTTAGTAAATTCAATAATGAGGGGGTTTTGGTCATTACCGAGGAAAAGAAATCTTGGTAAAAAACTATTTTTATAGTGGATTATGAACATTCGTTTTTAACATTCGAATCAGTTTGTATGATATTTTGAGGTAGACATTCATTTCACAGATTAGTCAGAGGAAAGGTTTGAAGGAGCAGATGATGCTACTTTCTTAGTTGAGGGTAAGCTTTGAGTCACCAATTGAGATTGTTAAGAGGTTTTGTGGGGGTTAACAATTAATATAATAGGCTTTCTATGGGTAGAGTCAATATGGGTATTATGTTGTTTTTAATTGCACTACATTCGAATTCACGATTAGTAGTAGTAACATAAGATATGATGGGTAAGTTCAAATCAAAACTTGTGGCTGAATCGGGTTTGGACTAGGAGTATTATAGTAGCATCTTTATATTAGTTCAACCTTAATGCCATGATTTTCGAGCTACACCTTTCAATATAGTTTATCTTTCTCCATTCATATATTTTTAATTTTTCTATTTAATTTGTAACTCTTGCACATTATATCTACTAACATAAAAAGGGGGAGATTAATGGAATTTATTGGGTAACTGAGAGTCTCAAAGGGATTAGAATTAATTACAACTTGTGCAATGGTTTGTTTTGCTTGTACAAATATAACACTACAAAAAAACTTGAATAAACCGATGGATATTACCTACGGATAGCATCCGTCAGGAAAAGTTCGGCATTCTCGACGGCTTCCAACAAAAATAACTATCGACGGATTGCCAACGACTTTTGCCCCTCGGTAGACGGCTCCGTCGGCAAGCTCTTGGGGAGTTGGCGGCAATAAAGCCCACCCAAAATGCCGATGGAATATTTCCATCTGCAAACCCGCGTATTTTATTATACTTTTTATTTAAATATCACCGAAGGATTAGTATCCGTTGGTAAGTTTTTTAAGATATTTATAAAAATAACTAAAATTAAAAAAACAACTGGATTTTAATTGCCGACGGACTATTTCCATCGAAAAAGCCGAATTTTATTTGCCGACGGAACTGCCAATGGAAATGTGTCCGTCAGGAGATTTAATAAAACTGCAGTGGGCAGCACTCTCAGTTTCATTCATAAGAAGAAAAAAAATTGCGAGCGAGAGAGAGGAAAGGGAGAAGAAAAAGCTATCGCTGCCGGAGCATCACCACCGTCATATATTAAGGTATGTTAGCTTTTTAATTCAAATTGAATGTTTTTTTTTTGGATTTGATTTAATTTGATTTATAATTCAATTTAGTAATTAGGCTTTGATTCAATTTATGATTTATGGTTTTAAGTTATGATTGAGGGGTTGAATTAGACTTTAATTTAGGGTTTAGGGTATGGATTTAGAATTAGGTTTTGAGAAATTTAATGGGGGGGGGTTCAATTTAGGAATCTAGGCTTGATTTATGCAATTTTGAATGATTTTAGGTTTAGGGTTTGATTTAACTGAATTCAGGTTGGATTTCTTTTTAATTTTTAATTTTTTATATTTAAAATTTATTTTTATTATTTATTTTGTTTTTCAATTTTTTTTAACTGTTTAAAGCAATTTTAAGTTAAATAAAAATAGAAAATACATTTTCTGATTTATTTTTTAAAATCTTTAGTTTATTTTTTAGTTATTAAAATCTGTTTTCTTAAATTAAAAAAAAAAACAATTTCTTGTTTCAAATTAATTAAAAATAGAATATTAAAATCTATTTTTTAAAATCTTTTTTAATTGTATTTTTTAAATAATAGGATTTAATCGTATCTAATTGGATAATTAGGGTCCAATTTCAAATTTAGTCATAATTTAAGGGTAAATTAGTTAATATTTAGGAAATTAGGGTACAATCGTATCTAACTCGAAATGTAGGTTTGGGTTTTATTGAATTTAGGCATAGTTTAGGTTATCGTATTATATTATCGAATTTATATATATTGTGATGCATGCTGAATATTTTATTTTATATTGTACATGCATGGGAAAGTTGTGGTGATCGGTCGAGTTTTTAAAAATATATATTATAAATGCATGGGAAGGCCGTGGTGATCGGCCGGGTTTCAACAAAAATGTATATTTGCGTTTGGTGGATATTGTTGTGTTTGGTTGATCAACAATAGATTTCAAAGAAGAGCGAACGCCTGAACAATCGTTTCAAGGGGATGTTGTTGAAACGCATGGGGTAATCCAGGGAAAATTTTATTTTTAGTACATTATGTTGACCATTTTCCAGAAAAGGTACGTGATGTTGGCCAGCATCAAACTACATACATTAAGTTGACAAATTCATCAAATTTGGTACAAAAAAAGCCCAATCGGGCTTTGATACTTACGTGTCATGATTTAATCATTTCTTATCATTTTTAATTTAAATTAAATTGCAAAATTAAAAAAATTAAGCCTAACTACCTAATATACCCTCAATTATAATAAAATGCATCTTTCAGTCCCAATTTCAGAAATGTCTTCATCCCTGGGCGTGGGCGGCGAACTCGGACTCCGAGGATGACGTCAGGGCGGCCGTCGATGGCGGTGACACCGTGAGGAGGCGCGAGGTCAGTTCCCGGGGTGGCGCGCGAGCACTTGCTGCGGGCCAGCGGGGACGGAGACCTCGGGCCGCAGCATCGGGCATGTCCGGGTGGCGATTTCAGGCCAGAATTGGTATTGGTGCGGCTGGGAAGTTTCGTTGGTTCGGGCCGTAAATCCTTGTATGAGATGCAATTATTGCAAGTCATCGCTGAAAAATGACTTGTATAAACCCCAATTGATTATAAGCTATTTTTCATGTTGTTATAGCAAATTACAAATTACATGTTCTAATCATTTTCCCAAATTGTATTCTCCAATCCAAATGTGAATTATTTAGGTGTATAATTGTGTTGAATAATATATTTAATATATTTATTTATTATTTCCAGGGTTGAGGAGGTGCAGCAAAAGTTGCAGGCTAAGGTGGACAAACTATTTGAGGCCTGGAATAAAGAGGGTAACTTTTACTGATCAAGAAGAAAAGTGATTGTCCAGCTTCAAGATCTTTTGGGAAACAAGTAATTATATTTATTTATTTTATTCTTCGTTTTTAAATTTAATTATTATATATTTATTAACCATAATATAATTTATGATAATTGTTAATTTGAAGATGGGCTGCCATAGCTTCTTATCTCCTTGAAAGAACAGACAATGACATCAAAAATGACTGGAATACCCATTTGAAGAAGAAGCTTAAAAGGCTTGAAAACGGCGCGCGAGCGCTTGATGCGGGCTTTGGCGGGGACGGAGACCTCGGGCCGCAGCATCGGGCATGTCCGGGTTGCGATTTTGTGCCGGAATTGGTATTGGTGAGGCTGGGAAGCTTCGTTGGGTCGGGCCGTGAATCCTTGTATTAGGTTAGAAGATGCATTTTAATATAATGAGGATATATTAGGTTGTTAGGATTAATTTTTTTAATTTCGTAATTTAATTTAAATTAAAAATGATAAGAAATGATTAAATCATGCCACATAAGCATCAAAGCCCGATTGGGCTTTTTTTGTACCAAATTTGATGAATTTGCCAACTTAATGTATGTTGTTTGATGCTGACCAACATCACGTACCTTTTCAGGAAAAATGGCCAACATAATGTACCAAAAATGAAATTTTTCCAGGCAATCCAATTGGAGGATGTTTATTTCCAACTAAATGATCCACTTAATGATGCATCAACAAACTTATCGATGATGTCGATGCCGAACTTGTCGTCGATGATGCCGATGTCAAACTTGTCGATGATACAAAAAATGAGTTTATTAGCAAAAAAGAGACAAACGACGACGATAAGTTTGTAATTTGTGTCAGATAAGGTTATAACATTATATAATTAATTAACATTTAAAAAATAATATAATGTTTTAATCTTAATTATTTTTAATTTAATTTAATTTTTTATTCGATTATGAGATGTTGTATTATTATTGTATAATTAATTTGATTCTGATTCTAATCTATATTTTTAATTTATTTTGTATTTTCGTTTTTTTTAAATATTTATAAATAGGTGGTTGAAAAATACAAATCAAAAACAAAAATAGGTTCATTATTCCAATTAAAAAAAATACTTTTACCGACAGACATGTAAGTCGTCGGTAATATTAAATGGGAAATAACATATAATGTCGACAGGCTTAATATCCATCAGCAAATCCAAAAGAATAAAATAAAAAATAAGGATCCCCGACGGCAACTTACCGACAACAGCTTCCGTTAAAAAGCAGTCGACAAGTAGCCGACGGGGCAAGACATCCGTCGGCAAGTTAAATTATCAACAAAGGTTTCACTGACGACCTGGATCCTTCAATAACCGTCGGTAAGTGATTTTCCGAGGGATATGGCCATCAACAATGCCATTTTTTTTTGTAGTATAAGGTAGCCTTTTTGATTATGTTAAAACAAACAAATATTAGTGTTATGCTTTGAATAGAGATTTTTAGTGATATGCAATTGTACAATGTATGTACTTCATAGTTGTTATTTGAACAAAGTCAAAGACATTTTATCACAAATATATTTTATATTGTTTATTTTAAAAATCTATTGATTGAACTACATAATATGACATTTTATCACAAATATATTTTATATTGTTTATTTTAAAAATCTATTGATTGAACTACACATATTATGTGACATGGAATCATCAAAGGTTTATATTTAATAATAATTATTTATTTTATTTTTTAAAGGGGAGCTTGACTATTGTATTGGGGTACAGGAGTGATATAGATAATTATCATAAGTTGTGTGAAGCAATTAAAGAATCAAAGCGAAAAAATGCCAAGCCCAGTGCGGAAGTGGTGGAGGAGGGTAAAATTAGTAATCTTGATTTTCCTTCTGATATTGAAGTAGAGAATCCCAAGTATTATTTTTTTTCCTCTTTTTAGTGTTCCATCTAGCTACATAAAATCTCAGTTGGAAGTGTTTAACTCAATATTTATTATTATTTTTGATTCCAGTTAAATATCTAGGGTATGGAAGCAGTTTTAACTACCAAATATCTCATCGATGATTATACGACACTAAATATTCATGCTGATATTTAGGGTAAGCGACCTCATTTCTTGGAAGGAGCATTCCTTCTAAGAGGTGGGCGAGCTGGTTTATATAGTAGCGACCTGAAGTATGAGGGAGAGCTCTCATATAGGATATGGTTTTATTAGCTCGACGTTATCTGGTAGCTCAGTATTGAGTTTTGTAAATATTAGGCACGAATGGGCTAATATGGATGGTATTGTGGGGTCCCGGCAAATTACATTAAAATAATCATAGGCCCAGGCGTATTCTGGTAATTTAAGCGAGAGATTCATTATTTATGGGAACTTAGCATACATGAGAAATCCTAAATCCAAGTCGGTCATTGTATTTGTGGAATTATAGTGGGAGAATATAACCCTAACTTGGGGAGAACTTCTCTTATCTATATAAAGGGGTTCACGCCTCTCTTTTATCCTAAGTTGTTCTATCACGTTTGGGCTCTCAAAATATCTCTCGCACTTTCTGAATTAAGCATCGGAGGACCTTCGCTGGGGCTGTCCACCGACTTGGCTGAGGGTGTTGTTTTGCAGGATCGGTTAGGTCATCAGGGTGCTTTTTGGAGATCAACCAGGTCGCAATGACGTTATTTCATCACTATTCAGGTCGCTTATCTCGGATTTGAGGTTAGTGCCCCCTATTCTTGGTAACCAATCTTTTTGGTTTTATCAAGTGGCGCCGTCTGTGGGAAAGAGGGACATCAAGTCCTTGAGCGAAATACGTGAGAAAATTCACAAGCGCAATATGAAAGATAGAAACATGCAACCTAAGATCTTGGATTTCGGTCTTAGATCGAGCAAATCGAAGAAGAAGAGCAAAACATAGGAAATAAGTAAAGGAGACCAAGCGAAAGACAAACTGACACCTCCCCAAGGAGAGTCAGTGATCCAGAATCTGGTGGGCACACCGCCACCCTCGCCGAAACAACAAAAGGAGAAGGAACATGAAGGAGATCCGCAAGTGAAATCTCCGGAAGCCATCGCACAAAAACCTGTCTTTATAGGAATAAAGGAGTGGAAGGAGTTACCTAAAGATAAGCCCTGTCAAATCAATAAGGGATTTCTGGAAGGACTTATGGAGTTTGTACCATTGAAAAAACAGGAAGAGTTGAGCAAGTACCTAGCGGGCGAGCTGGGTACGGTGAAGGAAAAAGCTGGTAAGTCAGAGGATGAACGTGAGGAAAAATCGGTGACAAGAAAGACAAAACAAAGTGGAGGGTCTCTGTCGTGGAAATCATCTCGTGGGATGAAAGGAATCTTGAGCAAGCGGAAACATGGGGATTCTTCCAGCTCTACCTCATCTTCAGAGTCCCGTACTCACAGATTTAAGTACAAAAAAGGGAAAAAGTTGAAAATTGGACGAAAACATTATAAACACAAGTGCAGAAACAGCTTTCCAGAACGCCCTGTTTCTGCAAATCTAGAACGCCCTGCTGAGGCGTTCTGTATGGAGCTGTTCTAGAAAGTCTGACAATCTAGAACGCTCTGATGAGGCATTCTAGAATGTCGGACTTTCTAGAATGGTTATCTGAGATGTTCTAGAAAAAAATTTCAGCCGTTCTAGAAAGTCGTTCTTACCAGTTTCCCCGTTCTGGAAAATAATTTTTTAGAACGTCTTATAAAACGTGCGTTCTGGAAAGTATACTTTCCAGAACGTCTTAAAAAAAGACGTTCTGGAAAATATATTTCCCAGAACGTCTCGAGAAACAGACGTTCTAGAAAGTATATTTTCCAGAACGTCTCAAGAAACAGACGTCCTAGAAAGTATACTTTCCATAACGTCTCAAGAAACAGACGTTCTAGAAAGTTTGTTTTCTAGAATGGTTTTTTGATGTCCGTTCTAGATTTTTACATTTTTGGAATTTCATTCCAAATTCATTTTTCAGCTTGCTCATAAATTACAATTTTTAATACCTATTTAAATCACCAAACAAATATCATTTATATAATACCAAGATCAAACAACACATGTCATTAATCACAATCATACACAATCACCAATAGATGTCAATACAAAAAACACAAGTAGCCAAAAAAAAGTCACTAGAAGTTACAGTCTTTATCAAAGAAAACATGACACGATAAGGTGTCAAGTTGCAACACCTCCTTACATAACATAAAGCCAGAATCATTAAAAGAGTTTTCATCTATTTATTATTTTGTACCAAAAAAAAACTAACATAGAGTCTATTTATGTGCATGATCCCAAAATCGCAGTTTTTTTGTTTTTTGTTTTTTTGTTTTCACCAAGTACCAAAGTTGCAACTTACATGTTCCTGAGTGATGATGCGAAGACGATCACGCATAACAGCTATTGTAGGGTAAGATGGGGAGCAGAACCGATAAAAGCATGTGTGAGACAAGGGGAGACGATCAGACGACTCACAGTTCTTATAAATGTAAAGTTGAGAAGCCAATCCGCTGAAACCTTTGCTGGGTAAATATTTGATCGACGTCCAAAAGAATATGAGAACCTTTTTCTACTCTTTGTCATATTCCCAACAATCTGCATTCAATATTGTTGATTAATACTAACGAAAGACGTCAAAAAAAAATTTAAAAACCTAAAAAAGAAACACGTAAAAACACAAGAAACATTTAAAAAGAAATGGAAGACTCTTGGAAAACTAAACTAGAAAAAGAACCCTAAGAAACTAAACTTTGGGGTATATACGTTGATGTTATCAACAATTTGTCCATTAATTAAGACCAATACATAATTTCAGACTTTACAATCATAATCCAATAAAGACTTAGTAATAAAGTATGGCCAATTATCACCTGTTTTTCTGCATTAAACCAGCTTCCCCTGATTAATTTGCACCAGGATTATGTATAATTTAACTCTCACTCCATTTAATGGAAATATGAAGCCATCAATTAAGATACTAAGTGGGATTAATGTCATGGATTAAGTGGCAATCCAATAATCCTATCATTGACATCGACAATCAAATTATCTCGCACTTGAGGAAAGATTTAGAGTACTTTGTAAAATATAACAATTCTTTTAGTAAACTAAAATTCCAAAAAAAAAAATAAAAAATGATCTTATAGTTTTAAGTTTGTACTAACAATCCAAAGAGTGAAACTAAATGACCTTATTACCCTTACTAAAGTGTTTTCCTACTCAATGACCAGGGGTAAAATGGTCAAAGTAAATGCAAATTCGTCTCGATATGGCCATTAGGAGAATCCAAACTAGCTCGATGCTCAACATGATGACGTCTGTTTTCTTCGAACCATTTCTAGTTTTGGATTTCTTTTTCCACTAATTTCAATATTCTTTTGTGCATTAGTACAATTACAATTTAAGAAATCGAAGTAATACCAGACATTATACATTAGTACCATTAATAAAAAAAAGTATATAAGAAATATAACATGCATTAATCACTTACTCAATTAAATTCCTAAAATTTGCAATTAATCTTGAAAAATTGACAAACAGTTGTATCAAAGGTGAAATCTTACCTAGAAATTGAATTGCATCATCAAATGGAAATTTCTCATCTTCTTAAAAATAGTAAGAGGTAAAAGTCAGTATAATTTTGGACGAGTAGCTTTGTCTAAATATATCTTCCATGTATAGTTTCAAGAAATAAAACAATAAAATATCTAAAACTCACTAACACTTCAATTAAAAGAATTATTGAAATAAGTTCAAATGGAAGAAAAAAATCGGTTGATAATTTAAAAAAAAGAAAAGAAAATAAAATAAAAAGAAATTGTTCGGAAAATGTTTACCATTCGTTGATACGTTGCAGCCCTGTAGCGACATCTTATTCCAATACTCTTGATCCTCCTCGCTCTTTTGGAAAAAATCAGCAATCTTATTGTTCGACTCGTCTCCATTATTCGGATCAATATGGAAACCCGAAACCCATCAATAATGATCTCAGCGGGCCCGCCCTGACTAGTCACGAAAGTGGCAAGCCACAATTCATCGCCTCGATGACTGTTAGACCGAACGCTTCGTACAGAGTTGGCTGCACGAAGGCTCCCTTCACGTCGGCAACGGTACGGTACAGCTCACCGTTCTGTTTCCTATCGGTCTGAGCAGCAATCCATTTCATCTGCCCTTTGAGTTAGTACTTTTCAATTAGCTCGTGCATTTTCGTTATCTCCTATGCCTATTCTCTGTCTTTGGATTTTGAAGGATCGAAAAAGCTGCCGACGATGAAAAGGTTGACTAAGTTTCGTAACCCCTTGTCCTTGCCGAACCACTCCGCTAGGCTGCTTATGTTCTTCACCCTGCTGAGCCTCGCCATCGTGAAAATGATCGGTTTCTTATTGTCGTCTAAATATCTACTTTTTTGAAGAAAAAAATACAAAAAATGATAAATTAGTGGAACTGAGATATATAATTGCACTTGTGTGGATATGAAAAACCAACTAACATGTGTTCAGCGTTTTCGACTTTGCTAAAGAGGATTTGTTCGATGACAGGACGAAACATTGTAAATCACTTTTATTTTTCTATATAAAGAAAGTAGATGGATTGATCCGCCCCTGGAGAAGCTATGTTGAACTTAGGATCAAAGATGTTGATTCCTGATATGACTTTGTACATCCCTGGAAGTGTAAATGCACTATAGCTTTCGTACTACCCTGCCCTTTCTTGGATGTAGAAACACTAAAAATCAGAGTTCGCTTTTTGCGAATAGCGATAATACAAATATAATTCAGCCTTAATGATTGAGTTGATATAATTCGTTCTCCACAGCTTTGGTTATATCATTTTCTGTTCGACAACACAATCCAGTTCCAACCTAAGGACACTAGCTCTGATAACTATATAGGTTTAAAAAACTATGCAACAGTCATTTTAAGTAATATTATAATAGTAAAACTATGGAAACTGAGGAAATAATATAAAAAATCAATGTATTTCTCAAACTAGATCATGAACAAATGCAAAGGTAGCACATAAAACTTGCGGAGGTAAACATCTAAGTTCAATATTACAAAAACAACATTTCATCACCAAAAAGCTCATTTAAAATGCCTTCACTTCCAAAATAAACTTAAATATTGGTTCACAAGAAGAATTGTGAGTCTATCATATGTTATAACATCCTGACCGCCTCGTCGTAAGCGTCAAATTAAATATTTATTTTCCTCAGCTTTTCTCCACTAACTAGTAGTAACGATAAGTAAGGGTCGAATCCACGAGGAGGGTGGTTAGATTGTGATGATTCGTATTTTATTTAGATAAATAATTAGGGGTAGGAATTATGAATTAAATTAACTAATAAAATAAACAAGCAATTAACTAGCAAGAAAATAATTGACGAGGATATGTTGTATTATGCCTCTGGGATGAAATAGGGTCGGGGTTTATATAGGAATCCTTTTTTCTTTCTGCGCAAGTTTTCTTCCAAAAATAACTCTGCCGAGTCAGCATTAACGGAGCGTCGACTGACGCGAACCAGACCTCGGCGTCGACGCGCATCACCTGCCTACGTCGTCCTGCATGGGCGTCGACTGACGCCCTTCTCATCGACGCTTCAGAAGTGAGCGTCGACATTGCGTCGACTGACGCCCTTCCAATCGACGCTTCAGAGCATGAGCGTCGACATTGCATCGACTGACGGACATTCTGTCGACGCTTCAGCAGCTTCCCGTCGACATGGCATCGACCCAGCGTCGATCGACGCGCGCACATCCAGCGCAACACCGCACATCGCGTCGACTTACATGAACCATCCTCGGCATCGACGCGTTGTCGACGCAACATCTTGATTCTTGATTTTTCTCTCGTTGATTCGTCAATCCTCGTTTCTCTACTTCCTTGTGAGACGTCCTTCGATAAATATAGCACCAAATACTGGAAAATAGAGAAGAAATATACGATTGGTGCTTGATTGTTCATAATAACAATTATGCGAGAAATAAGCATTATGATAATATTAAGCACATAAAATAACCGGAATTAAACAGTCAATTAGCGTGTCTTCTCTTGCCTATCAAATTCCCCCAAACTTAAACCTTGCTTGTCCTCAAGCAATATGAAGAATTAAAGCATAGAACAAACATAATATAAGTAACTCACTCAAATTACCCAAGTGAATTTATTCGAACTCTAGACACCACTATATTTTTAGAAATATTAGACGTTTCATGTATTGGCCTAGGTGATCCCAGTAGCTTGGCCCCTTTTTATACACGTCACGTCAATGCAATATGGTACCCCCTCGCTACTCAATGGTTTGGCTCTATCCATCATTGGAATTGATCAAATATCTCGTCCTCTCCCATTTATTTATTTTTTTATTTTTTCAATTGAGGCCCGCAGCTCCACACTACCGTCCTTGACTTCATAATGATGATAAGGCGCTGGATAGGAGGATTGTCTTGATTGGGCATTTGATTTTTTGAGTTCACCTCCGCCATGTTTTGAGAATTTGATAGTGTGATGCGCCTTTTGAGCACGTGCATGAATTGTTGAGCTACTAGCATCTTCGTTGGACTTCGCTCTTTGGAATTTGTAAGCGAATGCACTTGATAAATACGGATAGGCAGCTATTTCGGCACCTCAATTCTTTTTTATTTTTCAATTTTCTACTTTCACCATGCCGGTATACCCCAACCGGACTTTATTTGACTTCTGTTTCTACTAACGAGATATCATCACGCAACCGGCAACTTCAAGGCCCCACACAAACTCATATTAAGTACGGCAACCACAAGTACACATCAACAATGCAATAATCTAGAATTGACGCCCCACATATGAATCACAAAAGCACTAACATGCGTACCTTTGACCTCTAAATCAAATGACGATTAAAGACTTTAACCGAAACGTAGTTCATCAAGGTAATTCAAGCGAGTACTTTTAATTATTTTCTTCTAATCTCCCGGTATTTATCACAAAAATTGTCAAAATTTGTCAAATTTTTAGCACAAAACTCCTCAATAATAACCACAATAGCTCACTCCCCCAAACTTAAACTTTGCTTGTCCTCAAGCGAAACAAGAACAAGCACACCATAAATATTATGAGGAAAGAGTAGGAAAAGAAATCACCCGGGTAAATGTCGAGGAGTCTTGGTCCTATTAATAATGATGCTTGGTCCTTTGAAAAGTGGCCCACACATCCAAAACAAGTCATCGCCTCCAAAGCTGCAATAAAAATAAAAAGAAAAATAGAAAATAAAACAAGTAAACATTGGGTTGCCTCCCAACAAGCGCTTTTGTTTAAAGTAAGTCGTTGGCTCGACTTATTCCCTTGATCAAGTCATAGGTGGTGCTTCCAACTCCATCCATTCCTCATCAACGGAGCGAAACCCTTCATAATATGGTTTGAGTTGGTGTCCATTCACCTAGAACGTCTTGTTCGTTTTCGGGCTAAAAATCTCCACCGCACCATGCGGGAATACGTGGGTGACAACAAACGATCCAACCCACCTTGAACGCAACTTACCGGGAAATAGCTTAAGGCGAGAATGAAAAAGTAGCACTTTTTCGCCCACTACGAACTCCTTCCTTGAAATCTTCAAGTCATGAAACCCTTTCATCTTCTCTTTATAAATTAGCGAATTTTCAAACGCTTTGTTTCGGATTTCCTCCAATTCTCGTAGTTGCAACTTCCTTAGCGCACCGGCCTCATCAAAATCAAAGTTGCATTGCTGCACGGCCCAAAACAACTTGTGTTGGAGCTCCACCGGCAAGTGACATGGCTTCCCGAAAATGAGGCGATACGGCGACATCCCAATCGGTGTCTTATACGCCGTGCGATACGCCCACAGTGCATCCTTCAGCTTGATGCTCCAATCCTTACGGTTTGCTTTGACGGTCTTTTCTAAGATGGACTTGATTTCTCGGTTCGAAGTTTTGGCTTGTCCATTTGTTTGAGGATGATAGGCCGTAGAAAGCCTATGAGCAAAACCATACTTTCGGAATAATGCCTCCACCGTTTTAATGCAAAAGTGGGTGCCACGATCGCTTATCATAGCTCGAGGGATCCCGAACCTTGAGAAGATCCGAGATTTAATAAAACGTGCATCAACCTTCGAGTCATTAGTTGAGGTGGATTTCGCTTCCACCCACTTGGAGACATAATCCACCGCCAGCAAAATATAAATATTTTTGAATGAATTTGGGAAGGGCCCCATAAAGTCGATGCCCCAGACATCAAAAATTTCACAAACCATTATGGGCACTTGGGGCATTTGACTTCTCCGTGAAAGGTTCCCCGTGCGTTGACAATTATCACATGCCTTACAAAATTCATACTTATCTCGAAATAGGGATGGCCAATAAAAACCACTGTCAAGTACCTTATGCGCAGTTCTCTTCGATCCAAAATGTCCTCCACATGCATAAGAATGGCAAAATGAAAGAATAGCGTGGAACTCTGATTCGGGGACGCATCTTCGAATGACTTGATCAGCACAATGCTTCCAAAGGTATGGATCGTCCCACACATAATACTTCGCATCACTCTTCAGCTTGTCCCTCCTTGCTTTCGTCAGCCCTGTTGGAAACACACGAGAAACTAGAAAATTTACCAAGTCAGCATACCAAGGATCCATGTGTTCAACCACAAGTAGTTGCTCATCCGGAAACCTCTCATCAAGTTGTAACTCGTCTTCCACGTGCACTAGTCTACTAAGGTGATCGGCCATGGTATTTTCGGCTCCCTTTTTATCTTTGATTTTCAAATCGAATTCTTGGAGAAGTAAAATCCACCGTATGAGTCGTGGCTTCGTCTCCTTCTTTGTAAGTAGATGTCGCAGGGCCGCGTGATCACTAAAGACCACCACCTTTGATCCAATGATGTATGAGCGGAACTTCTCAAGGGCAAACACAACAGCTAGAAGCTCCTTCTCCGTGGTAGTGTAATTTTCTTGGGCAGGGTTCAAGGTCCTCGATGCATAGTAGATTACATGGGTTGCTTTGTTCACCCTTTGCCCTAGCACGGCTCCCACAGCATAGTCACTCGCATCGCACATTATCTCGAACGGTAGGTCCCATCTTGGTGGTTGGATAACCGGAGAGGTGGTCAGCCGCTCCTTCAGTGTGTCAATGGACTTCTTGCAGTCATCATCAATCTTGAACTCCACATCTTTTTGCAAGATCCTACAAAGTGGCGATGCGATCTTCGAAAAGTCCTTGATAAATCTCCTATAAAATCCTGCACGGCCAAGAAAAGAACGAATTTCTCGCACATTGGCGGGATAAGGCAACGCAGCTATAGTGTCAATCTTCGATTTATCGACTTCTATTCCTTTTAATGAAATAATGTGTCCTAAAACTATACCTTGTTCTACCATAAAATGACACTTTTCCCAATTTAGTACAAGATTAGTGCCGACCCAACGTTTCAAAATCAAAGATAAGTTCTCAAGACATACCTCAAAAGAATTGCCATAAACGCTAAAATCATCCATAAAGACCTCTATAATCTCGCCAACGTATTCCGAAAAGATACTTACCATGCATCGTTGGAATGTGGTCGGTGCATTGCAAAGTCCAAATGGCATGCGGCGATAGGCAAATGTGCCGAAGGGGCATGTGAAGGTAGTCTTATCTTGATCCTCGGGTGTTATAGGAATCTGGAAATATCCCGAGTAGCCATCCAAAAAGCAGTAGTATGAATGGCCCGCCAACCTCTCAATCATTTGATCAAGAAATGGAAGAGGAAAATGGTCCTTGCGAGTCATGGCATTAAGCTTACGATAGTCAATACAAACTCGCCATCCCGTTTGAATCCTTGTCGGAACCAGTTCGCCTTCTTGATTCTCGACCACCGTGACACCCGACTTCTTGGGAACGACTTGAGTCGGACTCACCCACCGACTGTCAGAAATGGGGTAAATCACCCCAACATCAAGCAGTTTTAGAATCTCCTTCTTTACCACTTCCATCATTGGTGGATTCAGTCGTCTTTGGGGTTCCCTAGACGGTACAACATTCTCTTCGAGTAAAATTCGGTTCATACACATGGAAGGACTTATCCCTCGCAAATCCGCTATGGTCCACCCGATTGCTTGCTTGTTATCCTTGAGTACTTATCGCAGTGACACCTCTTGGAGGTTGTCTAAGCGAGATGAAATGATCACAGGCATTGTTTCGTTATCGCCCAAGAAAATATACTTTAAGTGCTCCGGTAGGGCCTTGAGTTTGAGCTCCGGTGCCTTGACTATTGATGGAACAGATTTCTCGTGCGAGTCGGGAAGTTTGATGAAATTCACGTCCTCTTCTCTCGGTTTCGCATTAAGTGCGCGCAAGGCCGACATTGTCTCTCATACGTCATCCTCCCAAGTTGGTTCAGTTAGAGGGTAACTCAAAAGAAATGAGTCCTCCCCCAAACTTCGTGTGATCGTTGTCTCGAGCTTATCTTGTTCATGCATTTCGAGAAATTCCTGCGCTAGAGAGTCAAAACAATCAAGTGCAAAAATAGAGTTATCGCAGTCAGGAAATCTCATAGCATCAAAAATATTGAATTGACAAATGTGACCGTCAAATTCCATTGTTAGAGTGCCTCGAGTGACATCGATCTTTGTCTGAGCAGTGTTCAAGAATGGTCGCCCCAACAAGATGGGTGGCGATTTTGATGCAGACTCATTCATGCTTAACACATAGAAATCGGCTGGAAAAATCAACTCATCCACCTTTACGAGGACATCTTCAACAACACCATCAGGGTAGGCAGTGCTTCGATCGGCAAGTTGGATCACTACCCCAGTTTTCTTTAATGGCCCAACTTTCAAACAGTCGAAAATGGTGCGTGTCATAACATTTATTGTTGCCCCCAAATCTAGCATGTCTCGCTCGACTCGCATGTCTCCAATCGTGCATGGAATGAAAAATATGCCCGGGTCATTCCGCTTTTGTGGCAAGCTTTTTTGGAATACGGCCGACACGTTTGCTCCCATTAGGACCTTTTCATACCCCTTTAACCTTCTCTTGTTAGTACATAAACCCTTGAGGAATTTGGCGTAACGAGGAATTTGCTTGATCGCATCGGCAAGTGGAATAGTGATCTCCACCTTTTTGAAAGCGTCTCGTATTTGCCTCTCCATGTCTTCCTTCGCATGGCGCTTGATTCTTGATGGAAATGGAAGTGGCTCGGTCCTAGGGGAAGAAACAACGGGGTTATTAAAATTATTAGAAGGTTTAGGATTACCCTTTTCAGCATCTTTTGGCTCCGAGTTTTCTTCCTCCATTTTGTCTTCATTGTCCGGCTCTAGCACTGGATTGGCCGGTCCTTCCACCTTCTTGCCACTTCGCGTTGTTATGGCGCTCACATTCCTCGGATTTACCTCGGTTTAAGGTGGCAGTCGGCCGCCGCCTTGCGATTCCAATTGGGTAATGTGCATAGCCATTTGACTCATTTGCATCTCCAAGTTTTTTATGGATGCTTTGGTCTCTTGTTGAAATTTGGCGGTCTCTTGTTGAAATTGAGCGGAACTTGTTGCCATTAATTTCACCATCTCTGCCAGTGATGATGATGAGTTTTCCCCTTGTTGTCGGGTTTGGTATTGGTTAGGAAAGTTTTGCCCCCTTTGTTGAGCTTGGGAGGGCCCTTGATCTTGATTTCCAGGTATATTCCCTTGCTGTATATTTCCTTGCTGATCCCTCCATCTAAAACTAGGGTGGTCGCCCCATCTCGGGTTGTAAGTGTGGGGGTACGAATCGTACTTTCTCCCTTGCCCATTTCCGGTTCCTAACGCATTCACGTGCGCCTCGCGTACCATGTAAAAATGTGGACAGTCATCAGTAACGTGCTCCACTGTTTCGCATAAGCAACATGGTCGAACCTTTGGGGCTCCTCTCGCACTTATCATTGCCTTCAATTAAATTAAATGGGCCTGCAATGAATCATTACCCATCTCATTTACCAATTTCAATGAAGGATCACGGTTGCCGAATTGTTGGGAATTGGCCGCCATGTTTGATATTAGTTCCTTTGCTGTCGTCGGTGTCTTGTCCATCAAGGTGCCTCCACTATCAGCATCAATCATGTTTCAATCAGTGAGACTCAATCCCTTATAGAAGTATTGGATCAAAAGTTGCTCGCCCATTTGGTGTTGAGGGCAACTCGCAACAAGCCTCTTGAATCGTTCCCAGTACTCGTGCAACGTTTCTCCTTGCGCCTGCCTAGCCGAACAAATGACTTTTCAAAGATTTGCCACTCGTGAGGCGCGAAATTACCTCTTCAAGAATGTTTTCTCCATATCCCCCCACGTAGTGATGGATCCCGAAGGTAGGTAGTAAAGCCAGTCCTTGGCTAGGTCTTTTAGTGAAAAGGGGAATGCCCTTAGCTTGATTTGCTCGTCCGTGACTCCAGTGGGTTTCATGCTTGTGCATATGACATGGAACTCTTTCAAGTGTTTGTGCAGATCATCGCCAGTGAGTCCATGGAATAAAGGTAGGTGATGGATTAATCCGGACCATAGCTCAAATGTAGCATCGTTCACCGTTGGAAAAGTGATGCACAATGGTTGTTGAGGAAGGTCGGGGTTTGCCAACTCCTTAAGCGTTCGTCCCGCTTGACCAGCCATCGTCTCGTTTTCTCGTTCTTCGCTCTCGCTCGAATAATCCTCGGATATGTAATTGGGTAATACCTGTTCCCAAYTTGAAACCTCCTTCTTCTTCTTTAACTCACGACCTCTCTTGTTGATTTACGGATAATAATGCAAATTCTTCTTCCCGGATGATCTCAAGTTCACTCACCTGAGAAAACACTCAACAATTGTTCAATTCGTTCCAAACAAAATTAAAGATAAAATAAAATACTAAAATACTAAAAATCACAATTTTGCTTGTCACTCCCCGGCAACTGCGCCAAAATTTGACCGCCTCGTCATAAGCGTCAAATTAAATATTTATTTTCCTTAGCTTTTCTCCACTAACTAGTAGTAGCGATAAGTAAGGGTCTAACCCACGAGGAGTGTGGTTAGATTGTGATGATTCGTATTTTATTTAGATAAATAATTGGGGGTAGGAATTATGAATTAAATTAACTAATAAAATAAACAAGCAATTAACTAGCAAGAAAATAATTGACGAAGAATTCAATAATAATAAAGGTCTAGTTCTAGTTCAGTTTCCACCCTCGATTCACTCGTTTAACCAATCACAATATCATAATCCATTCATCAAATGCGACTAAAAACCCTAAGTAGCAATAAGCTCTGCTACTCGAGTTTGCCCTTACCGTTTACTCAATTAAAATGAGCTCTTTAATTGAATCTAATTATTGAAAAACCTAGAATAAGCTCTCTAAGTTCAACCCAACAACAACATTAATAAATAGGCAAATAGATTAATCTAGGCAACAAACGCATAAGCTCAGTTCATTCAACCTATGTTGTGTTGTCCCTAACGATTTACAATCATTAGTTGCTTCAGAGAAATAGTAATTACGACAATTACACGTGAAGCAATCCTATTTCTAGCAATAGATAGCCAATCCCTAATCTAGGTGATCAAGCCAAATTAAGAATTAAGCAATCATAAATTGAAAATAGAACAACACAAACAACCGCATATGACGAAAGAAAAATGATATTGCATAAATTAATTAAACATAGTTTCACGAGGGTTTCAACATCCTGGAACTAGATAATAAGTTTACTCACTCATGGAGTTAAGAAAATAAAAGAAAAGGTTCAGATAAACAAACATAATCCTTGATAAAATAGGAGAGACGATGTGTTGAACTTGAATCTTGCGTCGTGGAACGTCAATCTTCAAGTTCTCTTGCGTATGAATGATTTGGGAAGAATTGGAACCTCTCTGGACCTCCTTAGAACCCTAGGATATGTTGTATTATGCCTCTGGGATGAAATAGGGTCGGGGTTTATATAGGAATCCTTTTTCTTTCCGCGCAAGTTTTCTTCCAAAAATAACTCTGCCGAGTCGGCGTCGACGGAGCGTCAACTGACACGAACCAGCCCTCGGCGTCAACTCGCATCACCTGCCTGCGTCGTCCTGCATGGGCGTCGACTGACGCCCTTCTCATTGACGCTTCAGAAGTGAGCGTCGACATTGCGTCGGATGACGCCCTTCCAATCGACGCTTCAGAGCATGAGCGTCGACATTGCGTCGACTGACGGACCTTCTGTCGACGCTTCAGTAGCTTCCCGTCGACATGGCGTCGACCCAGCGTCGATCGATGCACGCACAGCCAGCGCAACACCGCACATCGCGTCAACTGACGCGAACCATCCTCGGCATCGACGCGTTGTCGACGCAACATCTTGATTCTTGATTTTTCTCTCGTTGATTCGTCAATCCTCGTTTCTCTACTTCCTTGTGAGACATCCTTCGATAAATATAGCACCAAATACTGCAAAATAGAGAAGAAATATACGATTGGTGCTTGATTGTTCATAATAACAATTATGCGAGAAATAAGCATATATGATAATATTAAGCACATAAAATCATCGGAATTAAACCGTCAATTAGCGTGTAATCTCTCGCCTATCACATCCCAATTCCCACGAAGAAACAAATCTTTAATCTCATGTTTTCCAAATCACCCCTGTTCACAAGGTAAGCAATTTCCTAACTCACCAACTCTCTCGATGCAAATCAAATACAACCAAACCGACCCAATCGACCAACCACAACCAAAATCACATAACAATTGGTAAGTAATGAATATAATGCATTTCTCGGACATCCCTGGAAAGATTTCAGTCTCACGTTATATTTTTATAGAACTCATCAGCAACACAGTTTACTTGTACATGCATATATCTATATTTTAAAGTTTACACAAAAAAACTGTAATTGAAAATTTGAAAGATAGTTGGGTTGCAGGCTGTTTTTTCTTTATTCTTTTTTTTTTTGGTAATTAGCCCTTCCCGTAGAAAAAAATAGTATTATTGCAGAATATTGAAGATACAACAATACCCAATAATAGTTAAGCCGACCATCATAGATATCATGCTCACTTATCTTATGGAATTTCAGAGGGAACTGAACAAAAGCTAGTTTTGAAGAAATTTGAGGATCGAGATAGAAACACATTGCTTGCCTAACAGACGATGGATTGTTTCAGTAATGGTCACAGTCCAGCACCAGAATGTATGCTGCATTGCTCATAACTGTAGATACCCTTAGCTGCAAATTTAGTTGACACTAATGAAATCCAGTAATTGGAAAATTAAAAAGAAAATCCACTATTACCGAATTTTGGTAATGAACATATGGACTCAATTGCAAATCTGGTCACCTAACAGACCAAAATTGTCACATTAAGAAGTTAAATGATCACTTAAGTCAAACAGATTACGCGACTAAAATTGCAATTTAGCCTAATATGTACATAGTTCTAATCTAATTCACATGTTATTATTATGTCAAAACTTTGGAGGGATAGTAGAGAGAGTTTACGAGAGCCTTTATTTCAAAGCACCTTCCAACAATTACACTAAAATCACCAATATAACGATATTTTCTGAGATATAACGATATTTTCCAAATTAGTTGCGTACACACATGATTTCACAGAAGGAAGAATAAAAAAGGTAGATTAAACTAGTGAGAGAACATAAATATATAGTAGAATTTATTGACTTTGCTTTTATCACACATGCTATAAATTATTCTTTTTAATCACTAAAACTAAAGGAATAAATTTTAAACAACAACAGAAAAAAAATGATATAATCCTATAGATCATGCATGCAAGAAAAGAGCTACAACGGGAGGAAGTGCAGTGTCCGTTAGTACATAAGACTGTCCATATTGTGGTATAAGTGTACAACCAATTTAGTATGTAGAACAATCAACATAACTATACACTAATGCAGAAACAGTTTTTTAGAACGCCATGTTTCAGATATTCTAGATCACCCTGTCCAGGCGTTCTGACTAGAGCTGTTCTAGAATATCAGATTTTCCAGATCAGCTTTCTGAGGCGTTCTAGAATATCCGATATTCTAGAACGGTTATTTGAGACGTTCTAGAATAACAATTTACCCGTTCTAGAAAATAGTTTTCCCCGGTTAATATGTTCGATAAAATAACATTCCAGATCGGTTACGAAAAARACRTTCTAGAAAATATATATTCCACAACGTCCTTCCCAATATGACGATCTGGAAAATGTATATTCTAGAACGTCATTTCAAACAGGACGTTCTAGAATAAATATTTTCTAGAACGTCTTTTTCTTTATGAGGTTCTGGAAAATGTATATTCTAGAACGTTATTTTGAAAATGACGTTCTAGAATATACATTTTCCAGAACGCCATTAAGAAAAAGGCGTTCTAGAATATACATTTTCCAAAACATCAATTTGGAAAGCGATCTAGAATATATATTTTCCAGAACGCCTTTCGAAAGAGACGTTCTGGAATATATATTTTCTAAAACGTCTTTTTTTGTAACCGTTCTCGAATGTACATTTTGCAGAACGTTTTTTTTTAAAATGTCGTTCTAGAATATACATTTTCCAGAACGTCTTTGGGAAAGTTGTTCTAGATTTGATAGTTTTTGAATTCCCAATTTTTTTTATTTTTTATTTCCAGATCTATTCATCCCTAAATTGAAATTTTTTCACAAAACACCAATCATTCATATAATTCAAAAATCATCCATTAATCACAATAATACATACACACCAAAATATATCAATACGAACAACATAAGTCACTAAATACACGATCACTAAATGTGAAAGTAGAAATCACAAATAATACACAATTCGCCAAATACACGTTCACCAAAAAGACGACTACCTATTTTACTACCATTCAACTTATCCACAAATAGTTTGTTTGTGATCAAGCAATAACCTGAGAGACCGTTCGTCTAATGTCTTCCCAGAGTATCAAACTTGTAGACTCATCCTGGCTACTGCTCGGTCCACCTCCTACCCCAAAACCCCTAAGAAGACAGCTAATGAACTCTGCAGGTGTCAACCCTTCATTGTTATATGCTTTAACAGAGGTTACCAATGTGTTTGTAATGTCAAACAGGGCTTTAGCGTCTGCTACTTGTTCCCGGGAATTTTGTACTGAATGAATTAACATAGAAAAAGAACCATAATTCAAATTATTTCTTTAAAATATATAA